>JAULAV010008913.1:0-58166 GCA_030789695.1 Scilla litardierei
TTTTCTATATTTTCTGGAAGTTATCTTTTTATGAAATGATATGATTTTTTGGCCTAATTTTGTCTTCTCTTTTTTACTTTGAAGATGATGATCTCCTGGTTCCAGTGGACATTTGTGCGGATTTTTTTGAGCTCCTGACTATTTTCTGTATTTTTTGTATAATAAGAATCTATATATTAAATGATCTGATTTTTATAATCTAATTTGTCATCTCTTATTTTTCAGATGAAGATGGGGATCTCCCTGTTCCAAGGGAATTTTTTGCATATTTTTCTGAGCGCGAAGCTATTTTTCTACATTGTCGAAAAGTTATGAATTTTTTATTAAATGATATGATTTTTATATCCTACATTTTCTTCTCTTATTTTTTTAAGTTGAATATTGCGATCTACTGATTCCAGTGGACATTTTTACTGATTTTTGTTAGCTTGGGGCCATTTTTCTTCATTTTATGGAAGATATGGATCATTTTATTAAAGTATATGATTTTTTGGCCTAATATTGTATTCTCT
This sequence comes from Scilla litardierei, assembly GCA_030789695.1. Taxonomy (NCBI): domain Eukaryota; kingdom Viridiplantae; phylum Streptophyta; class Magnoliopsida; order Asparagales; family Asparagaceae; genus Scilla; species Scilla litardierei. The sequence continues at coordinate 513 of JAULAV010008913.1, forward strand.
TATTTTTCAGTTGAAGATGTCATTCTCACGGTTCCAACAGAGATTTTTGCGGATTTTTTGAATTAGAGGCTATTTTCTACATTTTCTGGAAGATATGGTCGTTTTATTAAATAATATGATTTTTGACCTAATTTTATTATCTCATATTTTTCAGATGAAGATGGTGATCTCTCGGTTCCAACGGAAATTTTTAAGGATTTTTCTAAGCTTCAGGCTATTTTCAACATTTTCTGTAAGAAATGTATATTTAAATTAAATGATATTATTTTTATAGCTTTATTTTGTCTTCTCTTATTTTTTCAGCTGAAGATGTCGATCTCCCGGTTCCAAAGGACGTTTTTGTGGATTTTTTGAGCTCGAGGCTATTTTGTACATTTTATTGAAGATATGGCTCTTTTTATTAAATGATAAGATTTTTATAGCCTAATTTTGTCTTCTCTTATTTTTCATTAGAAGATGATGATCTCCCGCTTCCAACAGACTTTTTTGCCGATATTTATGAGCTTGGGACTATTTTTCTACATTTTGGGAAGTTATGGATCTTTTTATTTATTGATATTATTTTTTGTCCTAGTTTTGTCTTCTCCTTTTTCAGTTGAAAATTTGAGATATCCCATTTCCAACGGACATTTGTGCGGATTTTTCTGAGCTCCATGCCATTTTCTTAATTTTCTGTTAGATATGGATATGTATATTAAATGATATGATTTTTATAGCCTAATTTTGTCTTCTCCTATTTTTAAGTTGAAGACGACGATCTCCCGGTTCCAACGGTCATTTTTGCAGATTTTTCTAAACTCGAACTATATTATACCATTTATTGAAGATAAGGATCTTTTTTATTAAATGATATGATTTTCAAAGATTAAGTTTGTATTCTCTTATTTTTTTCAGTTGATATGGTGATCTCTCGGTTCCAACAGACATTTTTATGCAACTTTTTGAGCTCTGCGCTATTTTCTACATTTTCTGTAAGATATGGATCTTTATATTTTATGATATGATTTTTATGCCCTAATTTTGCCTTCTCTTATTTTTTTAGTTGAAGATAGCGATCTCACGTTTCCAACGGAAATTTTTGCATATCTGAGCTCACGGCTTTTTTCTATATTTTCTGGAATATAAGTATCTTTATATTAATGGATATGATTTTTGCTACCTAATTTTTTCTTCTATTATTTTCAAGTCGATGATGGCAATCTTTTTATTAAATGATATGATTTTTTGCATTATTTTGTCTTTTCTCTTATATTTCGGTTGAAGATGGCGATCTCCCCATTCCACTAGACATTTTTGCGGATTTTTCTGAGTTTCGGGCTATTTTCACATTTTCTGGAAGATATGGATTCTTTTATTAAATGATATCAGAGAAGACAAAATTACGCCAAAAATGTTCGTTGAAACCGAGAAATCGCCATCTTCAACTGAAATATAAGAGAAGACAAAATTCGCAACCAGGAAATCGCCATCTTCCTCTATAAAAATATCTGCAGTAACCGAGACATCGCCATCTTCAACTAATACTATTTTTATATTTCATTTTTGAGCTTGGTGATATTTTCTACATTTTATGAAAGATATGTTTCTTTTTATTAATTGATATAATTTTTATTACCTAAATTTGTCTTCTCTTATTTTCTAGTTGATGACGGAAATCTGTTTATTAAATGATATTATTTTTGGTCCAATTTTGTCTTCTCTTACGTTCAAGTTGAAGATGGTGATCTCTCGGACCCAACAGAAATTTTTGTGGGTTTCTAAGCGCGGGGCTATTTTCTAGATTGTATTAAAGATATCTGTAATTTTATTATATGATATGATTTTTATGGCCTAATTTTATCTTCTCTTAATTTTCATTTGAAAATGGCCACTCCCGGTTCCAACAAACATTTTTGCGAATTTTTCTGAGCGTTGGGCACATTTATACATTTTCTGCATGATATGTATCTTTTTATTAAATGATATGATTTTTTGAATATTTTTGTCTTCTCTAATTTTTAAGTGAAGATGGCGATCTCCCTGTTCCAAAAGACGTTTTTTGCGTATTTTTTAGTTAAAGATATGAATCTTTATATTAAATGATATGATTTATAGCCTAAATTGTCTTCGCTTATTTTCAGTTGAGGATGAGGATCTCTCGGGTTCAGCGGAAAGTTTTGCGAATTTTCCTTAGCTCGTGGAAATTTATAATAGTTTCTTAAAGATAGGGATCTTTTAATTAAATGATATGATTTTCAAAGACTAAGTTTATCGTCTCTTATTTTTTTAGTTCAAAATGGCAATCTCCCAGTTCGGACAGACATATATGCAAATTTTTTTGAACTTGAAGATATTTTCTACTTTTTTGGAAGATATGCATCTTTTTATTAAATGATATGATTTTTTGGCCTAATTTTGTCTTCTCTTACTTTTCAGATTAAGATGACGATCTCCTAATTCCAACTGACATTTTTGCGGATTGTTTTAGCTCTGGGCTATTTTCTACATTTTCTGTAAGATATGGATCTTTATATTAAATGATATAATTTTTATAGCCAAATTTTGTCTTCTCGTATTTTTCATTTGAAGATGACGATCTCGGGAGGGACATTTTTGCGGATTTTTCTGAGCTCAATGCTTTTTTTATATTTTATTGAAGATATGGATCTTTTTATTAAATGATATAATTTTTATAGCCAATTTTGTGTTCTCTTATTTTTCAATTTAACATAGCAATCTCCCAGTTCCAACGGAATTCTTATAGGATTTTTTGAGCTCAAAACTATTTTTCTACATTTTCAGGAGGTTATGGATTCGTTTATTAATGATATGATATTTTGGCCTAATTTTGTCTTCTCTTTTTTATTTGAAGATGGCGAACTCCCGTTTCCGACAGACATTTTTGTAAATTTTTCTGAGCTCGGGAATATTTTCTACAGTTTATTGAAGTTGTGATTCATTTTATTAAATGATATGATTTTTATATACTAAGATAGTCTTCTATTATTTTCCAGTCGAAGATAGTGATATCCCGTTTTCGGAATTTTCTGCGGATTTTCTAATCGCGAGGCTATTTTTTAAATTTTATGGAAGATATGTACCTTTTTATTAAATGATATAATTTTTATAACCTAAGTTTATCTTCTCATATTTTCAGTTAAAGATGGCGATCTCCTGGTTCTAACGGACATTTTTGTGGATTTTTCTTAGCTCGGGGCTATTTTTCTACATTTTCTGGAAGATACGTATCTTTTTATTAAATGATATGATTTTTGGATTTATTTTGTCTTCTCTTGTTTTTTTGGGCGATCTTCCGGTTCTAACGTACATTTTTACGGATTTTTCTGAGTTCCGGAAAATTTTCTACATTTTCTGTACGATATGGATCTAAATTTTCTACATTTTCGTTAATGATGGTGATTTACATTGAATATTAAAAGATATGGATCTACATTTTATAGCCTATTTTGTCTTCTCTTATTTTTCAATTGATGATGTCGATATCATGGTTCCAACAGAAATCTTTGCATATTTTTCAGAGCTCGGTGCTGTTTTCTATATTTTCTTAAAGATAAATATCTTTATATTAATTGATTAGATTTTTGTTGCCTAATTTTATCTTCTCTTATTTTCTAGTTGATGATGACGATCTTTTAATCAAATGATATAATTTTTGCAGATTTTTTAAAGCTCGATGCTATTTTCTATATTTTATGAAAGATATGAATTTTTTATAAAATGATATGATTTTTATATACTACATTTTCTTCTCTTATTTCAGTTGAATATTGCGCTCTACCGGTTCCAGCGGACATTTTACTGATTTTTGTTAATTTTATGGAAGATATGGATCATTTTATTAAATGATTTGATTTTTTGGCCTAATGTTGTCTTCTCTTATTTTTCACTTGAAGATGACGTGCTCATGGTTCCAAATGAGATTTTTGCGGATTTTTTTGATCTAAAGACAATTTTCTATATTTTCTGGAAGATATGGATCTTTTTACTAAATAATATGTTTTGGTTTAAAAAATCTTCTCATATTTTTAGATGAAGATAGCGATATCCCGATTCCAATAGACATTTTTGCTGATTTTCTGAGCTCCGGGCTATTTTCACATTTCTGTAAGATATGTATCTTTAGATTAAATGCTATGATTTTTATAAAATAATTTTGTTTTCTCTTATTTTTCAGTTTAATACTGCGATCTCCCGGTTCCAACGGACATTTTTGTAGATTTTTCTGAGCTTGGGGCTATTTTCTACATTTTATTGAAGATACAGCTGTATCTATTAAATGATATGAATGTATCCTAATTTTGTCTTCTCTTATTTTTCATTTGAAGATGACGATCTCCCGCTTATAACAAAAATTTTCTATAGTTTATTGAAGATATGGATCTTTTTATTAAATGCTATGATTTTTATAGACTAAGTTTGTCTTCTCTTATTTTTTAGTAGAATATGGCGATCTCCTGGTTCTAACGGAAATTTTTGCTGATTTTTCTCACCTCGGGGCTATTTTTTAAAGTTTATTGAAGATAGGGATCTTTTAATTAAATGATATGATTTTTATAGACTAAGTTTGTGTTCTCTTATATTTCAGTTGAAAATGGCAATCTCCCGGTTCGGTCGGACATTTTCACGAATTTTTCTGACCTCTAGGCTATTTTCTGTATTTCCTGGAAGATATGTCTCTTTTTATTAAATGATTTGATTTTTTGGCAAATTTTGTTTTCTCTTACTTTGCAGATGAAGATGGCGATCTCCCGGTTCCAACGGACATTTTTACGGATTTTCTTAACTCCGGGCAATTTTCAATATTTTCGGTAAGATAAGGATCTTTAGATTAAATGATATGATTTTTATAGCCAAATTTTTTCTTCTCTTATTTTTCAGTTGAAGATGACGATCTCCCGACGGACATTTTTACGGATTTTTTTGAGCTCAGGGCTATTTTTACATTTTATTAAAGATATGGATTTTTTTATTAAATGGTATGATTTTTGTAGACTAATTTTGTCTTCTCTTATTTCTCAGTTGGCCATAGCGATCTTCCGGTTCCAACAAACATCTTTGTGGATTTTTGTGTGCCCAGAACTATTTTTCTACATTCTTGGGAAGTTATGGATATTTTTATTAAATGATATGATTTTTTGTCCAAATTTTGTCTTCTTCTTTTTTTATTTCAAGATGGCAAACTCCCGATTGCAACAGAAAATTTTGCAGATTTTTCTGAGCTTGGGAATATTTTCTACGGTTTATTGAAGTTGTGACTTATTATATTAAATGATATGATTTTTATAGACTAAGTTTGTCTTATCTTATTTTTCTGTTGAAGATGGTGATATCCCGTTTCCAACAGAATTTTTTGCAGATTTTTCAGATATCCAGGCTATTTTCTAAATTTTATAGAAGATATGTATCTTTTTATTAAATGATATGATTTTTATAGCCCAAGTTTCTCTTCTTTTATTTTTCAGTTGAATTCTGCGATCTACCGGCTCCGACAGACATTTTTACGGAATTTTCTTCGGTCGTGGCTATCTTCTACCTTTTATTGAAGATATAAATCTTTTTAATAAATGATATGCTTTTTGAATATGGTGATCTCCTTATTCCATGGACATTTTTGCGGAATTTTCTGATCTCGGGGGTATTTTTCTACATTTTCTGGCAAATTTTATCCTTATGTTAAATGATATGATTTTTTCACTAATTTTGTCTTCTCATATTTTTCGTTAAAAATGGTGATCTTTCGGTTTTATCGGACATTTTTGCGGATTTTTCTGAACTTCGGGCAATTTTCTACATTTACTGTAATATATGAATCTGTATATTAAGTGATATGATTTTTATAGCCTATTTTGTCTTCTCTTAATTTTAGTTAAAAATGGCGATATCCCGATTCCAACGAAAATTTTTGCTTATTTTTCTGAGCTCGGGGATATATTTTTTATTTTCTGGAAGATAAGAATCTTTATATTAATTGATATGATTTTTGTTGCCTAATTTTGTCTTCTCTTATTTTCCAATTGATGATGTCGATCTTTTCATTAAATGATATGATTTTTTGCTTTATTTTGTCTTCACTTAAATTTCAGTTGAAGATGACGATCTTAAGGTTCCAACAGACCTTTTGCGGATTTTTTTTTGAAAATTCAGACTATTTTTCACATATTCTGGAAGATATGGATCGTTTTATTAAATGATATCAAGAAGACAAAAAATTAGGCCAAAAATGTCCGTGGAAACCGGGGAAATCGCCATATTCTACTGGAATATAAGAGAACACCAAATTCGAAACGAGAAATTTCCATCTTCATCTATAAAATTGTCCGTTGTAACCGGGATATCGCCATCTTCAACTGATAATATTTTTATATATCATTTTCTGTGCTTGGTGCTATTTTCTACATTTTATGAAAGAGATATATATTTTTTTATTAATTGATATGATTTTTATAGCCTAAATTTGTCTTCTCTTATTTTCCAATTGAAGATGGCGACCTTTTTATTAAATGATACGATTTTAAGCCTAATTTTGTCTTCTCTTATATTCCACTTGAAGGTTCCAATGGACATTTTTTTGTGGATTTGTTTGACCTCCGGGCTATTTTCCAGATTTTTGGAAGATATGTATCATTTTGTTAAATGATATGATATTTTGGTCTAATTTTGTATTCTCTTATTTTTAAGTTGAAGGGCGATCTCTCGGTTCCAACGGACATTTTTGCGGATTTTTCTGAGCTCGTGGCTATTTTCTACACTTTCTGGAAGACAAGAATCTTTATATAAAATGATATGATTTTTATATCCTAATTTTTTCTTCTCTTATTTTTTAGTTGAAGATGGCGATATCCCAGTTTCAACGGATATTTTTTGTGGATTTTTTCTGAGCTCAGGGTATTTTCTACATTTTATTAAAGGTACGGATCACATTATTAAATGACAAGATTTTTATTGCCTAATTTTGTCTTCTCATATTTTTCAGTTGAAGATGGCCATCTATAGGTTCCTACAGACATTTTTGTGGATTTTTCTTAGCTTTGTGCTTTTTTTCAACTTTTCCTAGAAGAAATGAACTTTTTTATTAAATGATATGATTTTTTGGCCTAATTTTGTCTTATTTTTATTTTTAGTTGAAGATGGCGATGTCACGGTTCTAACAGATATTTGTGCATATTTTTCTGAGCTCAGTGCTATTTTCTACATTTTATGGTAGATATGTATGTTTTTATTAAATGATACGATTTTTGGCCTAATTTAGTCTTCTCTTATTTTCCAGTTGATGATGGCGATCACCCGGTTCCAATGAACATTTTTTTCGGATTTTTCTGAACTCAGAGCCATTTTCTGCATTTTTTTGTATGATATGAATCTTTATATTAAATGATTTGATTTTTATATCCTAATTTTGTCTTTCCTTATTATTCAGTTGAAGATGGCGATCCCCCGGTTCTAAAGGACATTTTTGCCGATTTTTCTGAGCATGGGGCTATTTTATTCACTTTCTGGAAGATAAGAATCTTTATATTAAGTTATATGATTTTAATATTCTAATATTTTCTTCTCATATTTTTTCAGTTGAAGATTGTGATCTCCCGACTCCAACGAACATTTTTGCGGTTTTTTTGAGCTCAAGGCTATTTTCAAGATTTTCGAAAATTTATGTATCTTTTTAGTAAATGATATGATTTTTTTACGAACGAACATTTATGATTTTCAAGATTTTCAAGATTTTCAAGATCTATATCTTTTTAGTAAATGATATGATTTTTTTCGAAAATTTATGTATCTTCTCAATTTTTCAGTCGAAGATGGCGATCTCTTGGTTCCAACAGACATTTTTGCGTATTTTTTTAGTTTAGTTGTATTTTCTACATTTTATGGAAGATATAGAACTTTTTATTAAATAATTTGATTTTTATAGCCTACGTTTGTCTTCTCTTATTTTTTCAGTTGAAAATGACGATCTCTCGGTTCCAACAGACATTTTTGCATTTTTAGCTTGAGACTATTTTTCTACAATTTCTAGAAGATATGTATCTTTTTATGAAATGATGTGATTTTTTGGCCTAATTTTTTCTTCTCTTTTTTTCCTTTGAAGATGGTGATCTTCCAGTTCCAGTGGACATTTGTGCAGATTTGTTTTGAGCTACAGGCTATTTTCTATATTTTTGTATAATATGAATATTTATATTAAATGAGATGATTTTTAAATGATATGATTTTATAAACTAATTTTGTCTTCTCTTATTTTTTCAGTTGAAGATACCTCCCGGTTCCATATGACATTTTTGCGGATTTCTCCGAGCTCAGGGCTACTTTCCTACATTTTCGAGAAGTTATGGATCTTTTTATTAAATGATATGATTTATTGGCCTAATTTTTTCTTCTTTTATTTTTCAGTTGAAGATAGCGATCTCGCATTTCTAATGGACATTTTGGGTATTATTCTGATCTCGGGATTACTTTCTAAATTTTCTAGAAACTATGGATCTTTTTATTAAATAATATGATTTTTGACCTAATTTTGTATCCTCTTATTTTTTAGATGAAGATGGAGATCTCCATGTTCCGACGAACAATTTTGCATATTTTTATAAGCTCGGGGTTATTTTCTACATTTTTATAAATGATATTATTTTTATAAACTACATTTGTCTTCTCTTATTTTTTGTTGTTGAAGATGACGAACTCCCGGTTCCAATGGACATTTTTGCCGATTTTTCTTAATTTGAAGCTATTTTTCTACATTTTCTGGAAGATATTGATCCTTTATGAAATGATATATTTTTTGTCCTAATTTTGTCTTCTCTACTTTTCAGATGAAGATGACGATCTCCCGGTTCCAACGAATATTTTTGCGGATATTTCTGAGCTCCAGGATATTTTCAACTTTTTGTGTAAGATATGAATCTTTAGATTAAATAATATGATTTTTATAGCCTAATTTTTAATTCTATTATTTTTCTGTTGAAGATGGCGATCTCCCGGTTCCAACGAACATTTTTGCAGATTTTTTTGAGCTCGGTGCTATTTTATATATTTTATGGAAGATAGAACTCTTTATTAAATGATATTATTTTTATAGCCTACATTTGTATTCTCTTATTTTTTAAGTTGAAGATGACCATCTCTCGGCTCCAACAGAAATTTTGGCGGATTTTTCTAAGCTCGGGAATATTTTCTACAGTTTATTGAAGATGTGGTTCATTTTATTAAATGATATGATTTTTATAAACTAAGTTTGTCTTCTCTTATTTTTTAGAGCTCAGGAATTTTTGCGGATTTTTTGATCACAAGGCTATTTTCTAAATTTTATGGAAGATATGTTTCTTTTTATTAAACGATATGATTTTTATAGATTAAGTTTGTCTTCTCTTATTTTTTTTAGTTGAATATGGCGATCTCCAGGTTCCAACGGATATTTTTGCGAAATTTTCTGGTCTATGTGATATTTTCTATATTTTCTGTAAGATATGTATTTTTATATTAAATTATAGGATGTTTATAACCTAATTTTGACTTCCTTTATTTTTCAGTTGAAGAAGGCGATCTCTCGGTTACAATGGACATTTTTGCTGATTTTTCTTAGCTCGGAGTTATTTTCTTCATTTTCTTGAATATATGGATATTTTTATTAAATGATAAGCTTTTTGTAGTCTAATTTTTTCTTCTCTTATTTTTCATGTGAAGATGGCGATCTTTCGATTCCAACAACATTCTTGCGGATTTTTCTTAGTTCGAGGCTATTTTTCTTTATTTTCTCGAAGACGTGGATATTTTTATTGAATGATATGATTTTTTGGCCTAATTTTGATTCTCTTTTTTGGGTGAAGATGGCGATTTACCGGTTTCAACGGACGTTTTTGCGGGATTTTTCTGAGCTACGCGCTATTTTCTACATTTTCTGTAAGATATGAATATTAATATTAAATCGTATGATTTTTATAGACTAATTTTGTCTTTTATTATTTTTCAGTTGAATATGGCTATTTCTCGGTTCCAACGGACATTTTAGGAATTTTTTGAGCTCGTGGCTATTTTCTACATTTTATTGGAGACATGGATTTTTTTATTAAATGATATGATTATTATAGCCTAAAATTTTCTCTTATTTTTCATTTGAAGATGACGATCTCCTGATTCCAACAAATGTTTTATGGATCTTTTTATTAAATGATATGATTTTTCATAGACTACGTTTGTCTTCTCTTCTTTTTCAGTCGAAAATGACGATCTCTTGGTTCCAACGGATATTTTTGCGGATTTTTCTGACCGCGAGACTATTTTCAACATTTTCTAATAACATGGAACTTTTTATTAAATGATATAATTTTTGGTATAATTTTGTCTTCTCTTATTTTTCAGTTGAAGATAGCGATCTTTCGGTTCCAATGAATAATTTTCTAATTTTTTTTGAGGTCGAAGCTATTTTCTACATTTTATGTAAGAAATGGATCTTTTCATTAAATGATATGATTTTTATAGCATAAGTTTGTCTTCTGTTATTTTTTCAGTTGAGATTGTGATCTCCCGGTTCCAATGGAAGACATGTATCTTCAACTGATACATATTGGCAACCGGGAGATATCATTGACTAAAAATCATCCAATTAGAACCGGGAGTTTGTCTTCTCTTATTTTTCAGTTGAAAATGGCAAACTCCCGGATTGGACGGACAAATTGGCAGATTTTTCTGACCTCGAGGCTATTTTCTACATTTTATGGAAGATATGGATTTTTTATTGAATGATATGATTTTTGGCCTAATTTTATCTTCTCTTACTATTCAAAAGAAGATGGCGATCTCCCGGTTCCAACGGAAATTTTTGCAGATTTTTCTTAGGTCCGGGCTATTTTCTACATTTTCTGTAAGATATGGATCTTTAGATTAAATGATATGATTTTTATATCCAAATTTTGTCTTCTCTTACTTTTCAAATGAAGATGAAGATCCCCCGACGGACATTTTTTCAGATTTTTCTGAGCTCATGGATATTTTCTTCATTTTATTGAAGACATGGATTTTTTATTAAATGATATGATTTTTGTAGCCTAAAATTTTGTCTTCTCTTATTTTAAGTTGAGCAAGGCGATCTTCTGATTCCAACGGAAATCTTTTCGGATGTTTTTGAGCTCGAACCTATTTTTCTACATTTTCGAGAATTTGTGGATCTTTTTATTAAATGATGTGATTTTTTGCCTAATTTTGTTTTCTCTTATTTTTATATTTGAAGATGGCGAACTCCATGTTCCAACAAACATTTTTGTAGATTTTTTGGATCTCGGGAATATTTTCTACAGATTATTGAAAATGTTGTTCATTTAATTAAATGATATGATTTTTATACACCAAGTTTGTCTTCTCTTATTTTTAAGTCGAAGATGGTGATATCCCGTTTCCAACAAAATGTTTGCAGATTTTTCTGATCTCGGGGCTATTTTCTAAATTTTATGGAATATATGTATCTTTATATTAAATGATATGATTTTATAGCCTAAGTTTGACTTCTCTTATTTTTCAGTTAAAAATGGCGATCTCCTTTTTCCAACAAACATTTTTGTCGATTTTTCTTAGCTCGGGTCTATTTTTCTAAATTTTCTAGAATATATGTATCTTTTTATTAAATGAGATTATTTTTAGACTAATTTTGGTTTCTCTTATTTTTTTTTCCGTTAAAAATGGCGATCTCCCTATTCTAACGGACATTTTTGCAGATTTTTCTGAGTCCGGACATTTTTCTACATTTTCTGTAAGATATGGATCTTTATATTAAATGATATGATTTTTATAGTCTATTTTTTCTCTTATTTTTTGGTTGAAGATGACGATCTCTCGGTTTCAACGGAATTTTTTGCCTATTTTTCTGAGAACTGGGTTTTTTTCTATATTTTTGAAAGATAAGGATCTTTATATTAATTGATATGATTTTTGTTGCCTAATTTTGTCTTCTCTTATTTTCCAAGTTGATGATGGCAATCTTTTATTAAATGATATGTTTTTGGCCTTATTTTGTCTTATCTTATATTTCGGTTGAAGATTGCGATCTTCCGGTTCCAACAGACATTTTTGCAGAATTTCTGAACTTACTTTACATAATCAGGAAGAAATGGATCGTTTTATTAAATGATATTAGAGAAGAAAAATGGCGAAAATGTCCATTGAAACCGGGAAATCGACATCTTCAACTGAAATATAAGAGAAGACAAAATTTGGAACTGGGAAATCGCCATCTTCATTTAAAAAAATCTTTGTTGTAACCGGGATATCGCCATCTTCAACTGATAAGATTTTTATATACCATTTTCTGCACTTGATGCTATTTTCTACATTTTTGTAAGATATATATCTTTTTATTAATTGATAAGATTTTTATAGCCTAAATTTGTCTTCTCTTATTTTCTAGTTAAAGATGGCGATCTTTTTATTTAATGATATGACTTTTACGCCTGATTTTGTCTTCATTTATATTCCAGTTGAAGATGGCGATCTCCCGGTTCCAACGGACAATTTTGCAGCTTTTTAAAGCTTCCGTCTATTTTCCACATTTTTGAAGATATGTATCATTTTTAAATAATATGATATTTTGGCCTAATTTTGTCTTCTCTTATTTTTTTAGTTGAAGATGGTGATCTCCTGTTCCAACGGATATTTTTGCCGTTTTTCAGAGTTCGGGGCTATTTTATACACTTTTTTGGAAGATAAGAATCTTTATATTAAATGGTATTATTTTTATATTCTATTTTTTTCTTCTCTTATTTTTCAATTGAAGATGGCAATCTCCATGTTCCAACGGACATTTTTGCGGATTTTTCTGAGCTCCATGCTATTTTCTATATTTCATTAAAGATATAGATCTCTTTTTTTAAATGATAAGATTTTTTAGACTAATTTTGCATACTCATATTTTTCAGTTGAAGATTGCGATCTCCGAGTTCCAACGGACATTTTTGCAGATTTTTCTTATTTTTGGGGTTTTTCTACATTTTCTGGAAGATATACATCTTTTTATTAAATGACATGATTGTTTGGCCTAATTTTGGCTTCTCTTTTTTTAAGTTGAATATTGCGATCCCGCGGTTCCAAGGAACATTTGTGCGGATTTTTCTGAGCTCGGTGCTATCTTCTACATTTTATGGCAGATATGAATCTCTTTATTAAATGATATGATTTTTTGGCATAATTTTGTCTTCTTTTATTTTTAAGTTGAAGATGGTATATTTCGGTTCCAAAAAACATTTTTTCGGATTTTTCTAAGCTCCGGGCTATTTTCTACATTTTCTATATGATATGAATCTTTACATTAAATGATATGATTTTTATAACCTAATTTTGTCTTTTCTTATTATTCAGTTGAAGATGGCGATCCATTGGTTCAAACGGACATTTTTGCCGATTTTTCTAAGCTCGGGGTATTTTTCTACATTTTCGAGAAGTTTTGGATCTTTTTCCAATTTTTGCGGATTTTTCTTGGTTTGGGGATTTTTTCTACTTTTTCGGGAAGATCTGAATCTTTTTATTAAATGATATGATTTTTTGGCCTATTTTTGTCTTCTATTTTTTTAGTTGAATATTGCGATCTCCCTGTTCCAACGGACATTTGCATGGATTTCAGTGTTATTTTCTACATTTTATGGCAGATATGTATCTTTTTATTAAATGATATGATTTTTGGCCTAATTTTGTCTTCATTTATTTTTTTAGTTGAAGATAGCTATCTCCCAGTTCCAAAGGACATTTTTTCGCATTTTCTAAGCTATGAGCTATTTTCTACATTTTCTGTACGATATGAATTTTTATATAAATGATTTGGTTTTTATAACCTAATTTTATCTTCTCTTATTATTCTGTTGAAGATGGCGATCTCCCGGTTCCAATGGACATTTTTGTCGATCTTTTTGAGCTCGGGGCTATTTTTCTACATTTTGGGAAAGTTATGGATCTTTTTATTAAATAATATCAAATTTTGACCTAATTTTTTCTTCTCTTGTTTTTCCAGTTGAAGATGACGATCTCCCGGTTTCAACTAACATTTTCGTGGATTTTTCTGAGCTCCGGCCAATTTTCTACATTTTCGGGAAGTTTTGGATCTTTTATTAAATGATATGATTTTTATAGCCTAATTTTGTCTTCTCTTATTTTTTTACTTGAAGATGGCGATCTCCCGGTTCCAATGGAATTTTTTGCAGATTTTTCTTAGCTTGAGACTAATTTTTCTATATTTTCTGGAAGATATGTATCTTTTTATGAAATGTTATGATTTTTTGGCCTAATTTTATCTTCTCTTTTTCAATTTGAAGATGGGATCTCTCGGTTACATTGGAGATTTGTGCGGATTTTTTTGAGATCTGTTCTATTTTCTATATTTTTGTATAATATGAATCTTTATATTAAATGATATGATTTTTATAACCTAATTTGGTCTTCTCTTATTTTTCAATTGAAGATGGTGATCTCCCGGTTCCAATGGACATTTTTGCGGATTTTTCTAAGCTCGGGGCTATTTTTCTAAATTCTCAAGAAGTTATGGATCTTTTTATTAAATGATATGATTTTTGGCCTAATTTTGTCTGCTTTTATTTTTCAGTTGAAAATAGTGATCTCCGTTTTCCAACGATTTTGCGTATTATTCTGACCTGGGACTATTTTCTAAATTTTTTAGAAGATATGAATCTTTTTATTAAATGATACGATTTTTGTCCTAATTGTGTCTTCTCTAACTTTTCAGTTGAAGATGGCGATCTCTGTGTTCCAACAGACAATTTGACGATGGCGATCTCCCGGTTCTAATAAACATTTTTGCGGATTTTTCTTAGCTTAAGTCTATTTTTATACATTTTCTTAAAGATGTGTATCTTTTATGAAATGATACGATTTTTGGCCTAATGTTATCGTCTCTATTTTTTTAAGATGAAGATGACGATCTTCTGGTTCCAACAAACATTTTTGCGGATTTTTCTGAGCTTCGGGTTATTTTGTACATTTTCTGTAAGTTATGAAACTTTATATTAGATGATATGATTTTTATAGCCTAATTTAGTCTTCACTTATTTTTCAGTTGAAGATGGCAATCTCCCGGTTCCAACGAACATTTTTGCAGATTTGTTTGAGCTTGGTGCTATTTTCTATATTTTATGGAAGATATTGAACTTTTTATTAAATGATATGATTTTTAAAACCTATATTTGTCTTCTCTTTTTTTATATTTAAAGATGGTGATCTCTCGGTTCCAAAGAAAATTTTTGCGGATTTTTCTGAGCTCCATGCTATTTTTATATATTCTGGAAGATATGGATCTTTATATTAATGACACGATTTTTATGATCTAATTTTGTCTTCTCTTATTTTTCTGTTGAAGATGCGATCTCCCGGTGCAAACGAACATTTTTGCGTATTATTCTGACCTTGGGGCTATTTTCTAAATTTTCTGGAATATATGTATATTTTTATTTAATGATATGATTTTTGGCATAAAGTTGTCTTCTCTTATTTTTTTCAGTTGAAGATGGCTATCTCCGGTTCCAACGGACGTTTTTGTAGATTTTTATGAGCTCGGTTTTATTTTCTTTTTTAATGAAAGATAAGGATCTTTCTATTAAATGATATGATGTTTATAGCCAACATAATTTGCATTCTCTTACTTTTTTCAGTTGAAGATGGAAATCTACCCGTTCCAACAGACATTCTTACGGATTTTTATTAGCTTGGGACTATGTTTCTGCCTTTTCGGGAAGATTTGATATTTTAATTAAATTATATGTTTTTTGGCTCAATCTTGTCTTCTCTTTTTTCAATTGAAGATGGTGATCTCCCGATTCCAATTTACATTTGTGCGGTTTTTTGAGCTCCGGGCTATTTTCTACATTATCTATAAGATATGGATCGTTATATTAAATGATATGATTTTATAGCATAATTTTGTCTTCTCTTATTTTTCAGCTGAAAATGGCGATATCCCTGTTCCAACAGACATTTTTGTGGATTTATCCGAGCTCGTGACTCTTTTTTAACATTTTCGGTAAGTTAAATATCTTTTTATTAAATGATATGATTTTTTGGCCAAATTTGGTCTTCTCTTATTTTTCAGCTGAAGATGGCGATCTCCCAGTTCAAAAGGACATTTTTGCGGATTATTATGACCTCGTGGCAATTTCTAAATTTTCTGGAAGATATAGATCTTTTTAATAAATGATTTGATTTTTGGCCTAATTTTGCATTTTCTTATTTCAGCTAAAAATGGTGATCTCTCGGTTCCAACTGATATTTTTGAAGATTTTTTGAGCTCGGTGCTATTTTCTACATTTTATGAAAGATATGTATCTTTTTATTAAATAACATGATTTTTATAGCGTACGTTGTTCTTCTCTTATTTTTTCGGGTGAAGATGGTGATCTACCGGTTCCACCAGACATTTTTGGATACTTTTATTTGCTTGGGGCAATTTTCCTACATTTTTGGATGGTATGAATCCTACATGATATGTTTTTGGCCTAATTTTTTCTTCTCTTATTTTTTTAGTTGAATACCACGATCTCATGGTTCCAACAGACAGTTGGGCAGATTTTTCTGAGCTCGGTGCTATTTTCTACATTTTATAGTCGATATGTATCTTTTAATAAATGATATTATTTTTGGCCTAATTTTGGCTTATTTTATATTTCAGTTGAAGATGGCAATCTCCCAATTCAAACAGACATTTGGGCAGATTTTTCTGAGCTCGGTGCTATTTTCTACATTTTATAGTCGATATGTATCTTTTAATAAATGATATTATTTTTGGCCTAATATTGGCTTCTTTTATATTTCAGTTGAAGATGGCAATCTCCCAATTCAAACAGACATTTTTTCGGATTTTTCTGAGCTTCGATCGATTTTCTACATTTTATATATGATTTGAATCTTTATATTGAATGATATGATTTTTATAACCTAATTTTGTCTTCTCTTATTATTTAGTTGAAGATGGCGATCTCCCAGTTCCAACTGACATTTTTGTCGATTTTTCTAAGTTCGGGGCTATTTTTCTACACTTTTGGGATGTTATAGATTTTTTAATAAAATGATATGATTTTTGACCTAAATTTTTTTCCTCTTTTTTAGTTGCAGATGGCGATCTCCCAGTTTCGACGAACATTTTTGCGGATTTTCTGAGCTCCGAAATAATTTCTAAATTTTAGAAAGTTATAGATCTTTTTATTAAATGAAATGATTTTTATAGCCTAATTTTGTCATCTCTTATTTTTCAGTTGAAGATGGTGATCTCCCGGTTCCAGCGGACATTTTTGCGTATTTTTTGAGCTTGAGGCTATTTTCTTCATATTATGGAAGATAAAGAACTTTTTATTAAATAACATGATTTTTATAGCATGCGTTTGTATTCTCTTATTTTTTTTCCAATTGAAGATGGCAGTCTCCCGGTTGCAACAGACATTTCCGCAGATTTTTCTTGGCTTGAGACTATTTTTCTGCATTTTCTGGAAGATATGTATGTTTTTAGGATATGGTATGATTTGTTGGCCTAATTTTGTCTTCTCTTTTTTAATTTGAAGATGGCTATCTCCTGGTTCCAATGGACATTTGTGGGATTTTTTTTGAGCTTCGGGTATTTTTGTATAATATGAATCTTTATATTAAATGATAAGATTTTTATAACATAATTTTGTCATCTCTTATTTTTAAGTTGAAAATGGCGATCTTTCGGTGCCAAGGGACATTTTTGGGGATTTTTCCAAGCTTGGGGCTATTTTTCAGCATTTTCGAGAAGTTATGGATCTTTTTATTAATGGTATGATTTTTGCTCTAATTTTCTCTTCTTTTATTTTTAAGTTGAAGTTATGGATCTCTCGTTTCTAATGGATATTTTACGTATTATTCTGACCTCGGGACTATTTTCTAAATTTTCTGGAAGTATGTTCCTTTTATTAAATGATATGATTTTTGGCCTAATTTTGTCTTCTCTTATTTTTCCATTGAAGATGGCGTTCTCCTTGTTCCAACGGATATTTTTGCAGATTTTTATATGCTGGATGCTATTTTCTACATTTTACTAAATAATATGATTTTTATAGCCAACGTTTGTCTTCTCTTATTTTTTTCAGTTGAAGATGGCGATCTTCCGATTCCAATGGATATTTTGGTGGATTTTTTACATGAGTCTGGTTTTCTACATTTTCTGAAAGCTATGGATCTTTTTATGAAATGAAATGATTTTTTGCCAATTTTATCTTCACTATTTTGCAGATGATGATCTCCCGGTTCCAGAGAACATTTTTTGCAGATTTTTCTAAGCTCCGGAATATTTTCTACATTTTCTGTAAGATATGAATCTTTATATTAAATGATATGATTTTAATAACCTATATTTATCTTCTCTTATTTTTTACTTGAAGATGGCAATCTCTCAGTTGCAATGAAAATTTTTACGGATTTTTCTGAGCCAGTGCTGTTTTCTACATTTTATGGAAGATGTAGAACTTTTTATTAAATGATAGGGTTTTTATAACATACGTTTGACTTCTCTTAATTTTTTCAGTTGAACATGGTGATCTCTCGGTTCCAACGGAAATTTTTGCGGATTTTTCTGAGCTCCAGGCTATTTTCTACATATTCTAGAAGACATGGATCTTTATATTAAATGAAACTATTTAAATGGTCTAATTTTGTCTTCTCTTATTTTCAGTTGAAGATGGCGATCTCCCGGTTCCAATTTACATTTGTGCGGATTTTTTGAGCGCCAGGCTATTTTCTACATTATCTATAAGATATGGATATTTATATTAAATGATTTGATTTTATAGCATAATTTTGTCTTCTCTTATTTTTCATCTGAAGATGGCGTTCTCCCGGTTCCAACAGACATTTTTACAGATTTTTCTGAGCTTGGGACTATTTTTCTACATTTTCGAGAAGTTTTAGATCTTTTTATTAAATGATATGATTTTTGGCCAAATTTTGTCTTCTCTTATTTTTTCTACTAAAGAAGGAGACCTCCTGGTTCCGACGGACATTTTTGCATATTATTCTGACATCGGGGCTATTTTCTAAATTTTCTAGAAGATATGGATCTTTTTATTAAATGATTTGATTTTTGGCCTAATTTTGCGTTCTCTTATTTTTCAATTGAAGATGGCGATCTCCCGGTTCCAACTGATATTTTTGCCGATTTTTCTGAGCTCTATGTTATTTTCTACATTTTATGGAATATATTTATCTTTTTATTAAAAGAGATGATTTTTACAACCTACATTTTTCTCCTCTTATTTTTTTTCAGGTGAAGATGGCGATCTACCTGTTCAAACAGACATTTTTGCGGACTTTTCTTAACTTAGGACTACATTTTCTATAAGAAATGTACTATTTTATGAAATGATCTGATTTTTGGCCTAATTTTGTCTTCTCTTTTTTCTGTGGAATATGGCGATCTCCCAGTTCCAACGGATAGTTTTACGAGACTATATTTTCTATTAGATATGTATTATTTTATGTAATGATCTGATTTTTGGCCTAATTTTGTTTTCTCTTTTTTCAGTGGAAGATGGCGATCTCCCAGTTCCAACGGATAGTTTTACAGATTTTTTCAGAGCTCCGGGCTTTTTTATATTTTATGAAAGATATGAATCTTTTTATTAAATGATATGATTTTTTGGCCTAATTTTATGTTCTCTTTTTTTAGTTGAAGATGGCAATTTCTTGGTTCCACAGAAATTTTTACGGATTTTCAGAGCTCCGGGCTATTTTCTATATGTTTTTGAAAGAAATGAATCTTTTGATTAAAGGATAAGATTTTTTGGCCTAATTTTGTCTTCTATTATTTTTCGGTTGTAGATGGCAAGCTCCCGGCTCCAAGAGACATTTCTGTGGATTTTTCTAAGCTTCGAGGTATTTTCTACATTTTATGGAACATATGGCTCTTTTTATTAAATGATATAATTTTTATAGCCTAAGTTTGTCTTGTCTTATTTTTCAGTTGAACATGGCGATCTCTCGGTTCCAATTGACATTTTTGCGGATTTTTCTGAGCTGGGGGCTATTTTCTATATTTTATGGAAGATATGGATCTTTTTATTAAATGATATGCTTTTTATAGCCTAAGTTTGTCTTTCGTTATTTTTCAGTTGAAGACGGCGTTCTCCTGTTTCCAACGGACATTTTTGTGGTTTTTTGAACTCGCGGCTATTTTATACAGTGAATTAAGGATATTGATCTTTTTATTAAATGATGATTTTTATACCCTAAGTTTGTCTTCTCTTATTTTGTTATTGAAGATGGCGATCTCCCGATTCCAACGGACATTTTGCGGATTTTCCTGACATCGAGCAGATTTTCTATTTTTTGGAAGATATGGATCTTTTTAATAAATAATATGATTTTTGGCCCTAATTTGGTCTTCTCTTATTTTTTCCTTTGAATATGGCAATCTCCCGGTTCCAAGAGACCTTTTTGCCAATTTTTCTTAGCCCCGGGCAATTTTCTACATTTTGTGTAAGACATGGACTTTTATACTAAATGAGATAATTTTTATAGCATTATTTTGTCCTCTTATTTTATTTGTTTATGATGGTGATCTCCCGGTTCCAAGAGGCATTTTTGCGCATTTTTCTGAGATTTGGTCTCTTTTCTAAATTTTCTAAAAGATATGGATCATTTTATTAAATGATATGATTTTTGGCCTTATTTTGTCTTCTCTTATTTTTCTGTTAAAGATGCCGATCTCCCGGTTCCAACAGAATTTTTTGCGGATTTTTTTGAAATCTGAGCTATTTTTTAAAGTTTATTGAAGATATGTATCTTTTTATTAAATGATATGATTTTTATCGCCTAATTTTGTCTTCTCTTATTTTTTAGTTGAAAATGTCAATCTACATGTTCCAACAGAAATTTTTATAGATTTTTCGAACTCCAGGTTATTTCCTACATTTTCTGTAAAATATATATCTTTTTATTAAATGATATATTTTTTATGGCCAAATTTTGTCTTATCTTTTTTTTGTTGAAGATGGCAAACTCCACGTTACAACAGACATTTTTGCAGATTTTTCTGAGCTACGTGCTATTTTCTACATTTTCTGTTAGATATAAATTTTTATATTAACTGATATGATTATAATAGCCTAATTTTGTCTTCTCTTATTTTTCAGTGGAAGATGGTGATCTCCCAGTTCCAACAGACATTTTTGCGTATTTTTCTAAGCTCGAGGCTATTTTTCTAAATTTTCGAGAAGATACGGATCTTTTTATTAAATGATAGGATTTTTGGCCTAATTTTGAATTCTCTTATTTTTTTTATTGTAGATGGTAATCTCCGGGTTCCAACAGACATTTTTATTTTTTGTGCTTGGGGCGATTTTTCTACATTTTTGGAAGATTTGGATCTTTTTATTAAATGATATGATTTTTTGGCCTTATTTTGTCTTCTCTTATTTTTTTAGTTGAAGATGGCGATCTTCCGGTTCAACGGAAATTTTTGCATATGACATCTGGCATACACTCCAGGTAACACATGAAGGAACTAATAAAGTTAAGGAAACTAAAATCTCTGTTTTTGTTCACAGGTTTGAGTTATTTAGAATGAAGAAGAATGAACCAATTGGAGAAATGATCACTCGGTTCACCGACATTGTCAACTCCTTAATAGCCCTTGACAAAACCTATTATCAAACGGAACAAGTAAGGAACATTCTTCGTGTCTTAACGTCAGAATGGAAGAAAAGACTACATCCATAGAAGAAGCCAATGACTTGTCAACTCTCACCGTTGAAAGCTTGGTTGGTAACTTGATGGCATACGAAGTACAACTTCAAGATCGCAAAGAACAATTAGAAACAAAGAAGAAAACTCTTGCCTTCGCCGCTTCATCAGACACTGATGATTCAGACATGGACGATGATGACATGGCACTTATAACAAGAAACTTTAAAAAATTTCTACGAAGATGTAAGTTTAAAAGTTTTAAGCCCAAAACTACTGATGCTTCTACCTGGAGTGTATGCCAGATGTCATATGCCTCCACAGGCCCTGCTTCTACCCGGTCTTCTTCGGCACGTTTTTCGACATCGTCGCCTTGCCTTTAACCAGGGCCGCCTGCTCTTTGGGTGCCGATCCCTCGGCTGATGCCCCATCCATGGCCATCCTCATTAACTCGTCCCTCGACAAACTCATGTCCGAACCTGCAAAAAGAAAAGAGATCATGGTGAGCAAATACGAAGAAGATCGCTTAGATCGCAATACCTTCAGGCCAAATATGGAGGGCGATCTGGTGCTCCTTAACCAGTTTCACATGTACTCGGAGCTTGCTGGGGATCTCTATCAGGATATTGGAGTTCTCCAAATCCCTCCCCTTCAAGGACACCTTCCTGTTCATTTCCAGGTTCACCTTCCCCGAGTTCGACTGTAGAGCTAAGTCCGTCGGTGTCGAGATAAACAAAAATTTCTCTTTCCACTCCCTCACTTACCCGACATATCAAGAACGAGATGCCGATCCCTCCTCGTACTGACATAATAGTACGTTCCTCGCCGCTTCGCTTCGAAGAAATACCGGAACAACGGCAGTGTCGGATTTATGCCACTATCGAAGCAGATGACAAGAAACCCCACCATGGCGCTGATCGAGTTCGGGATCAATTGGAAGATCGAAAGATCGAGGAAGTGCATCATAAGCAGGAGGAAGGGGTGGAGTGGAAATTAAAGTCCGAGCTCGAAGGTTGGGACGTAGACCTCAACTTTGTTGTCCCTGGGTGAACAGACCTGCTCATCGACGGCGGGGAGGCGAACATCGGTTGGCGGCCGGATGTACTTGGAACGAATCTTGGCATGACTGATGCACTTCATATCAGGTGCTATGTCCAGGATCTCTGTCGGAACCGTTGTCATATCCCTGTCGACAGTCGGCCTCATGCCCTTCTTTTTGGCTTCCTTAAGGGCCGTCGACGTCGAGGGGTGGCGGGGGCTGTTTCCCACTCCTCCGGCCAAGACTCTGCCACATCCACCGACACCGCTTGCTCCTCTGCCCCCTCGGAGCTAACATCAACAAACTCGTCGAAGTTCTTCTCAGCGTGTTTGTTAGAAGAAGAAGACTCGGATGAATTCATCTTACAAGAAGAAAAAGAGAATACCTAAGAGAGATCACCGGAGACCCGACAAAGCGAGATTGGCTGCGAGTATTCAAAGACAAAGACCGAAAGAAAATTTGAAATTTGAAAGCAGGATCCTTCAACCATTCCCCCTTCCGTGTTTTATAGGGAACATCGGCCAATCTCAGCCGCTGAGTGTGGGCCATGTGGCGAGATCTGTAGCAGTGTCGTCACCTCAGTTTCTCCCCAGAGCCGTACACATCACGTGTCAAGTCCCAAGCGATAGGGCACCTCGATCTCTCCCCTCCACCTAATCGTCATGATGACCCTAGAGATCCAGCGGTCATCTCGCATTTAATGATGCATCTGTCATCCAATAGAGTGAAGTGCGTCATCCGAGCCGATCCGGACCTCCCGTTTCGAACTCGAATGACGGGGGCAAGTGTTACAACCTCAAGATCGGCCCAGACGATCCAGTTTCACTTGTTCAAGGCCCGAGTCTTGGCTTGTCGAATCTCCGTAATGAAGTTGAGTTCATCGAAGCCCGCCTAAGTCCAAGGAAGCTCGCCAAGTGGAACGACAAGCTCGCTACCAGAGTCAGAAGAGTCCTTCAGCAGATCACACAAGTCCACACTAGTTTGCCTCAGAGCAGCTCGCCTTACCGAAAGCTCGCCCAGACACCACTCCCCTCCCCAGTCGAACCTATGGAGGAAGAAAACATGCCACTAGCAGTTCCACTACAGACAAGTCTGACAAAAGTGCACCTGGCTGCTTCGTCGCCTGACCACCTACCGAAAGCACGCATAGCTGTTTCACTGCCAGACAGCCTGACAAAAGCACACCTGACATTAACGGCTCTGACGGCCTGATAAAAGCATGCCTGACACGTTTGTCTTTGACATCCTCAGTCGGACCCCTGACACCGCCAGCTCAGCTAAAGCAACCGACTCCAACAGCCTATAAATACCCCTTCTCCTCCAACGAGAAAGGGGCTGGTTAATCTGTAAGAATTCCTAAGATATTTACTTATACACAAGGTCGAATATCTTCCACATATTCGTGCCTTCCACCCTAGTTCGTCACACAAGCACAGATCTGCCTCGAAGATTGCCTTGGGTGTTCGACGCTCTCCCTACAATCACCCGCTGACTTAAGCATCGGAGAGGCTACGGGTTAGCTCCAGCTCTGCCTTTCTGACGAGTTGTTCTCCCTACAGGTAGTTCGCATCTGCTCCTAGCGGTTTAGGCAACCTCTGGCGATCAACGCCATTAGATGGGCGACTTGTTCCGATTGAAGGGCGACTTGGGCTTTCCCTCTGTAAAGTGCCTTCCGATCGTGATTAGCCTTGTCTAACCCCTAAAACTTGTAAACATTGTACCCGTGATTCTCATTTCAATACAAATTCAGTGTTAGCGGATCTAACCAGTAACATTTATTGCCGTATGTGGGAATCAAGGGTTACACACATGGCAGACCCCATACAAAGTCATCGCAGTCACCGTAGCGGTAAACAGCCAATGTTAGAGGAGGTTTCCTCTCCGAGAAGGTCCCCCCCTGAGAGATGTGCCCCCTGAGGGGCCAGATGATACCATAGAAGCAGCAGCCCATAGCGTCTATCAAAGTTTCAAGATCTTCTACAAAGTAATGAAGGACATGGATGCGACAAAATCTGCAAGGCAGCCTCAAGCATCATGCCCCTCCAGACCATTCAACGTAAGACAGAACCTCCTTCCCAAGTTTGAGGAAGAAGCGACCGCTCGAAGGAGGCACGTCGACGAAGAGGAGTTAGCCGCTGTGCAGAAGAGCCTCGATGATGATGAGTTGGCTGCTAGGCAGAGACGGTTTGACGAGGAGGAGGCCATAATACAGAGACAGCTGGATGAAGAAGCAGCTATCTGACAACGACAGTACATTACAGCCGCAAGGGCGAGGATCTAGCAGAGGAGCTTGGGAGCCCATACACATCAATTGAGATAGTGCGAGAGTACATCCCACATGATCAAGTTGCAGAGAGTCGCTCTCACATGAGGTCACCAAGCCCTAGGCACGAAGAGAGCCCTCGTCAATGCCAAAGCCCCCCACAAACTGAGCATATCTCTCTGAGGCGCAATGACTGGCGGGGGTAGAGCCGCAAGCGGAGCCTGCAGCCAGAGCACATAGAAGGGACTCCCCTGAGCACCGAGGTGGCTCACCCGGGGTCCTGGGTAGCCGAGACATTGCACGAAGATTGCCAGCACCCCCACAACATCCCAAGAAGCCAACCTGCTGACGCAAAAGGTAATCTCAACCCCGATACCGCATAGGTTTAAGCTACCCCAGCTTGTATTGTATGACGGCTCGGGCGATCCACTCGAACACATGCAGTGCTTTAGAGGGGTGATCGAGATCCAAGGAGCAGACAACGAGCTCCTATGTCGTGCTTTTCCAACGACGCTACAGAAGTCCGCCTCGAAATGGTACAACGACTTATCGGACAGATCTATTGACTCCTTTTTGCGATCTGTCCCACAAATTCCGTATGCAATTCCGAGCGGGACGAAGGAGGAAGAAAGCTCATGACTATCTGTTTACGATAGTCTGGGAGGAAGGCGAGACCCTCCGAAGGTTCCAGTGGCGCTTCAATGAGGAGCGTCTTAGTGTGACGAGCTGTAGAGATGAGCTCACCATGGCCGCCTTCAAGAAGGGGCTCACCAACCGCAGTCTGCACAAATCCCTCCTCCACGACCTGCCAGCGGACCTTGACGCTCTCTTCTCCAGAGCAGACAAGTTCATGCTCAGTGAGGAGTTGTTGGGAGCGAGGAAAGCCGCTACCCCAGCCGAGCGTCTCAGAGCTGAGCCCTGGCTGCCCCTAGGCCAAGGTAGAATGACCGCCCCCGAGGGCGGGATCAAGACCGATTTCGAGGGCACGACCAGGGTGGCCCCCGAGGACAGGATAGCCCAGGACCCCTGAGGGGGTTCCACGCTCCTAGGAACCCTACTCTAATGAACGGGAGAGAGAGAGAGAGAGAGAGAGAGAGAGAGAGAGAGAGAGAGAGAGAGAGAGAGAGAGAGAGAGAGAGAGCACTGGAGGAGGTGCAATACACAAGGCTCAACGCCCCGCTGGCTGAAGTGATGACAGCGGCCAAGAGGGGTGGTTTTCTCAAAGACCAGTCCTCGAGATGAAGGGGAGGCCAGCCATACGCAATGTGCAGAAGTACTATCGATACCAATGTAAGCATGGCCACAACACCGATAATTGCTTCGCTCTAAAGAGAGACATAGAACGGCTAATCCAGGGTGGCCACCTTCAGATGTTCATTGACCAAGAAGGCCAGGGGCGAGAAGGGTAAACTGCAACAGACCCTGTCCGACAGGCCCCTGCCTATAATGCCGAATTAGTTGCACATCCTATCACTGGTCCGATCATGCGCATTGATGTGATAAACAGTAGGCCAGCCTCGGGTGGAACCTTATCATTGCTAAGGAAGATTTACACGAGGCAGGTCATGGTGGCAAGTGCTGGTGGAGGGAAGAAGCATAGAAGGGTAGCCCCACCCCCCATCTCCTTCTCGAACGAAGACCAGAAGGGGGTCGAGCTGCCACATGACGACGCCATCGTCATCGAGGCACTCATCAGGCCGACGGTGGTGAGCAAACTCTTGGTGGACACTGGCAGCTCATGCAACATACTGTATCTGTCGACGATTCAGAAGATGTGGTTGAGCGAGGAAGACTTGAAACCATGCGTGTGCCCGATTGTCGGCTTCAATGGCCATTCGGTGCCCATCGTCTGAACGATTGACCTGCCCGTTACCCTGGGGGAGAGGCCGAGGATTGTTACGTGAGTAACGTAGTTCGTCGTCGTGAACATCCCCTCGGTGTATAATGGCATCATAGGACGGCCCTACATAGCCGACGTCGAATCTCTCCCCTCGCTGCTGCACCAAATGGTGAAGTTCCAGACCCCGTATGGGGTTGGACGAGTGCGAGGAAGACAGAGGCTCTAACAAAGTTTCTACATAGGCTCCACAACACACGAGCAGATCGAGCAAGCCTTGTCGACCGAACTCCTCGACGATCGAGAGGACCAGGAGCATCAACAACCCACCCCGTCGGAGGGTATTGAGGAAGTACTATTGATGGAGGAGGCAGACAAGAAGGTATCGATCGGAACAAAGCTGACTACAAAGCTGAGGGTAGAGCTGATTGACCTCCTCAGGGCGAATGCAAACATCTTCGCATGATCGCCCTCTAACATACCTGGAGTCGACAGGGCGATGATAGCCCATGAGATGCACGTCGACCCTGTGGCCCGTCTGGTCCGACAAAAGAAGCGGAGCGCAGGGGGAGAGAAAGCACGGGCAGCAGGAGAAGAGGTGGAGCGGCTTCTCGAGGCCAAATTCATTAGAAAGGTGGGCTATCCTGATTGGCTCGCAAATGTGGTGATGGTGAAGAAGCCCAGCGGCAAATGGCGGATGTGTGTGGACTTCATCGACCACAACAAAGTATGCCCGAAGGACAGCTTCCCGCTTCCAAGGATCGACCATCTAGTGGAAAATGCCTCAGGGTATGAACTCCTAAATTTTATGGATGCCTTTTTAGTCTATAACCAGATACAGATGGCAATCCACGATGATGAGAAGACGACGTTCATCACGGACCGGGGGACATTTTGCTACACCAAAATGTCGTTCGGACTCAAAAATGTCAGGGCAACCTATAGTGGATGGTGGAAAAAATCTTACATCCCCAGGTTTGCAGGAATCTGAAAGTCTATATCGACGACATGTTGGTGAAATCAAAGAAGGCCGGGGATCATCTCGTCGACCTGGAGGAGATGTTCCAGAAGGTGCGGCACTACAACTTGCGGCACAACCCGGCCAAATGCATTTTCGGCATTGAGTCGGGGAAATTCCTTGGTTTCATAATCACTAAGCGAGGAATTGAGGCCAACCCCGACAAGATCGCCGCCCTTGCCAACATAATTGAGCCAATGAAAATTCGGGACCTGCAGAGGTTGAACAGACGGATCACCACACTTGGAAGATTCCTGTCGAAGTCCACGGAGCGATTACTCCCATTCTTCAAGATTCTTCAAAAGGCCCTCTCTGAGAGGATGGACCAAAGAAAGGTGGTGAAGTGGGACGACACCTACACAAGAGCTTTCGACGAGCTGAAGGACTACTTGCAAAGCCCGTCGCTACTTGTAAAGCCCAAAGAAGGAGAGCAGCTCGGCCTTTACCTCGCCATAACTGAGGAAGCCATGAGCTCGGTCCTCGTAAAGGAGGACGGGGTCATCCAGAGGCCATTCTATTACGTCGGTCGGGTGCTCCAAGATGCGGAGACCCGCTACGACCCCATCGAAAAGATGGCATACTGCCTAGTCCTGACCGAAAGAAAGCTTCGACCCTATTTTCGGGCACACACCATTTTCGTCTACACCAATACGCCGCTAGAAAATAACTTGAGGAGGCTGGAGAGGTCAGGCCGGATGCTGAATTGGAGTGTCGAGCTCAGTGAGTTTGACATCATCTACAAACCAAGGGCAGCGATCAAGGGGCAAGCACTTGCAAAATTCGTGGCGGGGTGCACCGTGGGATAGAATGGCAGGACCCCGCCCAATGATCATCAAGGTGAGGTGCCTCAACAGCTCGCCATCGAAAATCCTCCTTCAACTTCCACCCAGTCCGATGGAAAGTAGTGGGTCGTCCACGTCGATGGATCGGCCACATCATTGGGGAGCAGAGCAGGCATCATGATTGAGACTCCGGAGGAGAGACTGTTGGAGTCTGCCCTCCGCTTCAATTTCTCGGCGACCAACAATGTGGCAAAGTATGAGGCCACCCTCAACGGCCTAAAGCTCTACCGGGTGTTGGGAGCGACGAATGTGCTCCTATTCAGTGATTCGAGGTTGGTCGTCCAGCAAATCAATGGGAGCTTCGAGGCAAGGGAGGAGCTTATGAAGCGATACCTGAAATGCACCCGTGTCAAGCTTCTCAAATTTAGGAGAGCGGCGGTCCAACATCTGCCAAGGTCGAACAACCTTCGTGTCGACACCCTCTCAAAGCTGGCTTCATCTTCTCCAACGAAAATCGGGAAGGCCATCTACATAGAGAACTTATTGATGCCAAGCATTGAGGAGGGTGAGTTGATGTGCGTCGACCGAGAACGATAGTGGATGGATCCGATTGTCTCCTACCTGAAAACTGGAGCCCGACCAGAGGAGAGGCTGGAGGCACGAAAGACCGAGAGGAGGGCTTTATCATTCATGATCTTCGGTAATGTACTCTACAGAAAGCGTCGCACGAAGAAAGACATATTGCCCTATTTAAAGTGCCTGGGGCTGAGAAGGGCCGAGGAGGTCATCCGAGAGATACATGAGGGATTCTATGGGAATCATCATGGTGGCCGCACCTTGGCACATAAGGCAGTCTGGCAGGGCTACTACTGGCCGACTATGCTGAAGGATGCGATCAACTTCGTCAAACGGTGCGAGGAGTGCCAACGGTTCTTCAAGCACACAACGGCTCCTCCCGTCGACTTGATTCCAATCCTCAGCCCGGTCCCATTTGCCAAGTTGGGCATCGACATCCTCGGACCATTCCTCCCGATGGCAACTGGAGGAAGGAAGTACCTGGTTGTCACCGTCGATTACTTGACCAAGTGGATAGAAGCGGAGCCCCTAGCGCGCATCACCTTAAAAGACATGAAGAACTTCATCTGGAAGTCAATCATATGTTGCTTTGGGATACCCTGCTCCATCGTGATAGACAACGGGATGCAGTTCGACTCCACGGACTTCAGGGAATTCTGCTCAGACTGGGGCATCAACCACCATTTTTCTTCCATAGTGCACCCACAGTGCAATGGCATGGCCAAAGTAGCAAACAAGTTCATCCTAGAACTCTTAAAGAAGAAGGTTGGCAGCGGTCCGAGAACTTGGCCCGACGAGCTACCGACATCCTTTGGTCTTATCACACCACCTACAAAGCTTCAATCGACGAGAGCCCCTTCATGCTAGCTTATGGAGCGGAAGCCGTCGTCCCGATGGAGGTCGGTAAGCGCTCTCTCTGCCTCCAATACTTTGATGAACAAGCGAATGAAGAAGGCCTTGACTGTTGGAAATAGCCTCCTAGAATATGTTTGATGATAACAAACCCTATTGAACTGTTCTAATATATGTGTTAAGTGTGTCTCAGGTCCCTATGCAGTGTGACAGTCAGGTTTGGTCAAGTTACACATGTACGTACTCAAGTACGTTGAAATACAAGGCTGAAACTACATTTGGAATTACAAAAGCTAATCAAACAAGGAAGTATAACTATGAAACTCTACCCTAGAGTTAATCATAGGCTATAAACATCATGGGAATTTTCTCAGGAATTATGGAAATTGTTTGAAGCCAAAATACGGGGAAATACGAGGAAATACAGAGTATACAAAGAAGGAAACTTTTTCTACAAGTGATGAAATGAGGTGAAACAATTCTAACATGTATATATGGGGCTTTAGGATTTTTGAGAATTTTTTCAGAATTTATTGGATTTATTTGGTACCCAAATACTCAAGAATACATCACAAATACTCTGGAAATTCAATATACGGCACTGTGCTTTTAGCGGCGCCGTATACTGCGCTGAGCACCCGTCGACATGGCTAAATCTCCACTGTTGGATCATCATCCAACGGTCCAGACGCTGCCGACTTCGAGTCAGCTGAGGTGGGTCCGAGTCGCAGTTGGCGGGCGCTGAACGCTGAATCCGAGCGGCGACGTGGGCGAATCTCGAGCGTCCATCTTCGATCCAACAGCTGCCGACAAGCCGCTTTAGCGGATGGAAAATTTAATGCGGGTTTGACCCGCGAAGCCGCCGAGTTACGGATCCCGTGGAACAGTGCTCCAACCCGTTGACTCAATCCTATATAAAACCATGTACACTCTTCACATTTTCATCAATAACTTGAGTTCTAGAGATCCAAATTGAGCACCGTTTGTGGCGTTGCGACCGTGACTGCATCCTCGACGCAGTGGCACCAATTTGGGCAGTTAGTTCCTCCTGTACAGAAAATGAGATCACTTTGAGTGAGGAACTTCTACCGACTACTTTCACGGGGGCAACGACTACTTCCTCTACAGACCTCCGATGGTCATTCCGTAAGAAGCGTTGCAGAGCTACTGATATGCTGAAAGAAGACAACCAGAGGGATCTTCACAAATGAGATTTCTAAACTCTTGATCTTTTATTATTGTGAATAAGTTGTTGTATATGATTTTTGGGTTTTACTATTTCTTCCACTAAATTGTTTTGGGTAATCCGAGTTGTTGGGACATATCGGATTGGGAGAGCATCATAAGTATTGTTATCTTTTTGGGCTTTGGTGAGCTAGGGTTAGTCAGAGTGGTTAGAGTTGGGGCTCTAATCTTGTGTGACTGTAACTGCTTAAAGAAACAATTTTTAGTGATGTTGTTCCGGGGTGGATGTAGGTCTTGGGAGACCGAACCACGTAAATCTTCCATGTCATCTGCGTGATCTGGTTGGTGTGTTATCTGATTTAATATTGCTTCTACGTATTTGTTTTAATTAGACTTAAATATTTTTATCTCACGATAATTTGGTCATCGGCCTATTCACCCCCCTTTAGGCCCTATTTAGATCCTAGAATTGGTATCAGAGCACCAGGCTTGACCATTTACGTCTCATTTACAATGAGCCTTTATGATTCAGCATTTGCTGAAGGTCAATCCACTGTCAGACCTCCAAAATTTAATGGAAGTGATTTTGCATACTGGAAAGCTAGAATGAAAATATATTTAGTATCTGCTGATTATGATGTCTGGAAAATTGTTGCTAATGGATATACATCACCTGTTTTAATAATTGAAAATATTGAAATCCCAAAACCTGAAGATAAATGGGATGACAATGATAAAAAGATGTTTTCATTAAATGGAAAAGCAATGAATGCAATAATTTGTGCACTCGATAAGACTGAATTTAATCGTGTTTCCCACTATTTAACTGCACAGAAAATTTTGCGTACTCTGGAAGTAACACACGAGGGAACGTCTCAAGTCAAGGAATCTAGACTAGCACTTCTCAGCATGGAATACGATGACTTCCACATGAAACCTGCAGAGACGATCAAGGACATGTATGCAAGATTTACAGACATCGTCTACAACTCAAAGGCACTTGGAAAGATGTACCCAAGTGTGGAACTGGTAAGGAAAATTCTTCGAGCCTTGCCAAGTACTTTTCATCCAAAGGTTACTACAATCCAAGAAGCTCGAGATCTCTCCAAATTGAGCTTGGATGATTTGATTGGAAACCTGATGTCCCATGAGTTGGAACTGAAAACCATCGAGTCACGGGAAAAGGGAGAAGCCAAAGCTGCAAAGTCCATAGCATTCAAAGCTGAAGAAAGCGACGATGATCTTGATGAGAAGCAAGCCCTGATGGTCAGAGGCTTCAGGAGATACATCAAAACACCGCATGGAAAGTCTGAAATTTCGAAAAGGTTCAATCGTTTTAATAAGTTTAATCCTTCAAACTTTTCTTCTGAACAAAATACTACTAAGTCTGTACAGTGTTTCAAATGCAGGAAACAAGGACACTTCATGAAGAATTGTCCAACTCTGAAGGATGCCTCAACAGAATCAAAAGGAAGATCACTTGCTGTGATGTGGGATGACGATGACGAGGATGAACCAGAAGAGGAAGTTGCTCACTCTTCCTTATGTCTGGTTGGAGACATCGATTCAACAAAATCGGAGGTACACAAATTCTCTCTATCAGAACTGATGAACATTTGTGAAAATATGAACATAGAGATCTCTAATCTAGAATGCTATGTAGAATCCTTAAAAGAAACCAACTTTGAATTACAGTAGGATAATTTTCATATTTCACAAAATGAAGATAAAATGAAATCTGAGATTGAGAATCTTAAAGCTACTATTTCAAAATTAAAAGGAAAAACTAGTTTGCATGAACCTTTTAAATGTGAATCGTGTGCCATGCTAAAACTAGAAGAAAGCAAGTCCAAAGAAAAGATTGTGAGTCTTGAAAAGAAAGTTGAAAACTTTAAGAAAAATGAAGATCAAAATAAAAAGGCCTTTATTAGTAAAAGTACCATGCTTGTGAATGAAAAATTCTATTTAAAATCCAAGATCTCTGATTTAGAATTGAGTATTAAGAAATTTGGTGTGGGGAAGAAATCTCTCGACATCATTCTTGGTTATCAATCTCATAGAAACAATAGACAAGGTCTAGGATATGGAAATCATTACGCTGAAAAGAAGATTGTTCACAATAGAACTATTAAAAGAAAACCTGCTTATGTTAAATGTTATACATGTGGTTCTATTGATCATTCATATAGGAACTGTTTGTATGGAAACAATAAAATCAAGTTTAAACAAGTATGGGTTCCTAAAGGCACTATCACTAACCATCGTGGACCTATTTGGTTGCCTAGGTCACACATGTCCTGTTTTTCTTATGTATATGTGCACAGCTTGGCTAAGGAACAAAAGTGTGTGTGGTATTTGGATTCTGGTTGCTCAAGACACATGACAGGAAGTTACGACAAGTTCCTTAGCCTCGTAAAGCAAGAAGGAGGAAGTGTTACACTTGGGGACAACAAAAAATGCAAGGTAATTGGGAAGGGTGTTGTA
Organism: Scilla litardierei; assembly: GCA_030789695.1. Lineage (NCBI taxonomy): Eukaryota > Viridiplantae > Streptophyta > Magnoliopsida > Asparagales > Asparagaceae > Scilla > Scilla litardierei. The sequence goes on from JAULAV010008913.1 coordinate 34,224, forward strand.
GGTAACGACACTTTTCAACTGAAGGATGTCCTATGGGTTGAAAATCTTAAACACAACCTCATCTCTATTAGCCAGCTCTGTGACAAAGGTATGAACGTAGTATTTGATGCAAAATTTTGTAAAATCATTGATACTGTCACAGGTAATGTTTTGATTACAGCTAATAGGAAAAATAATGTTTATACACTTTTTATTGAAGAACTAACAATAGCTAAATGTTTGATTGGCAGGGACGACGAGGCAACACTATGACACAGAAGATTGGCACATGCTGGAATAAATTTGTTACAGAAACTGGAGAACAGAAATCTAGTAAGAGGACTGCCACATCAGAAATACGAGAATAGTAAGTTGTGCGTAGCATGCACGAAAGGTAAGCAAACTCGATCTACCTTTACAGGAATGAGGGAAATAGCAACTACACGCATCTTAGAATTAATTCACATGGATTTATTTGGACCAACTGATGTTGCTAGTCTAAATGGAAAGAGGTTTTGCATAGTTTTGGTCGATGATTTTTCAAGATTTACATGGGTTTATTTCTTAGTCAAAAAGTCAGACTCTTTTGAAAACTTTCAAAACTTTTGCAATCAAGTTTCAAATGAGAAAAATCTATCAATTATAAAAATTAGAAGTGATCATGGAGGAGAATTTGAAAATATAATCTTTGAAAACTTTTGTTTAGAAAAAGGAATTTTGCATGAATTTTCTTCTCCTAGAACACCGCAACAAAATGGAGTAGTTGAAAGAAAGAATAGGACTTTAAAAGAAATGGCTAGAACTATGCTGAATGAGTATGAATTGCCTATGTCTTTTTGGGCCGAGGTAATAAATACTGCTAGTTATGTTTGTAATAGAGTCATGCTAAGACCAATAGTAAAGAAAACTGCTTATGAACTTTGGAATGGAAAGACTCCTAATATTTCATATTTTAGAGTATTTGGATGCAAATGTTTCATATTAAACACTGGAGATTAACTTGGTACATTTGAATCCAAATCAGATGAAGGAGTGCTTATAGGATACTCGTCAAGGAGCAAAGCTTACAGGATTTATAATAAACGCACTTTGAATATTGTTGAATCAATTAATGTTAAATTTGATGAAACTGAAAATAACTCTTTGAATTGCAGGGAAACTGAAGGGGATGCAATTGCAGAGAATGATAACGGTGCAAGGGACACTGTTGAACCAAGTCAAGCACAAGAACCTACTGAAAAAGAAGAGAACTAAGAAGAAGAACCACTGAACAGAGGAGTGCTGAGATTCAATCCAAATCATCCACCTGAACTGATCATTGGAGCACCCACAGCATTACACGAACTCGTTCCTTGACGTCCCCACGTTATGCGTGTCAGATGTGTGCAATATATGATTGGGGGCGTGAGATTTAAATATTTGTAACCGCAAGCGCACAGTGTTGTAGTGTGGCTTGGGGGTCGAACTCAGGGAGGCGTGGTTGTGCTTGTGTCAGAAAGGACCGGATCCACCCCATGGGTGAGCTAGCCCGAATCGGATGATGGTTTATCACGGAGAATAGAATGCGAGGGATAAACTGTATAAAGGGAAACCTGGGACTTCGGTTTTCACCCTATCGTGCGATTCTCGCTAACACGGCCTACGGGTAGGAAAACGGTCGGAATTAGGGTCTAATGGTGAGACGTTTTCTCTAAGAGTGATACCGGCGTCCCATGGGCCCGATATTTCGGTCGGTGCCCAGGATGATACGCCGGACTACCCGGGTTCGGTCAGTGGGCATTCCCATGTCCATTAACACTGACCGACTCCGGGAGCACTAAACTCGCAACGATAACTCCCAACATCTTATCCTGTCGCTGCCGTGCGCTAGGATTCGATGTCTACGCTAAGGGCATGAGCTATGACTAGGGAGTCAACCGCCAAGTTTATTCTCCCTTGGCCCAACGGTCAAAGGCGGTCTTTTTCCCACCGATGACACTGAAACACCGCGCGTAACCGATAGATTCCTAATCCCTATCGATTTCCTAGTCCTATGGACGCATCGGGGAGAACCCATGAAGGGGTTTCCACCGAAATCCCAGATTTGGGAACTACTCACATATATTTACTAAAAAGCAACTAAATCGAAATCGACCGTTAAAAACATGATCGTGCAATTGAAAAGTAGTATGAGCAATGCAAACAACACTATATTAAAGTTATGTAAAGATTAGACAACTTACAAACATCCAAAAAAATACAGCCATCAAGAGAGAGAAAAACAGCAAAAAAATAACTCTCTCCCGTTTTCTGGAAACCTAGGGTCTCTATTTATAGAAAATGACATCACCCGATCGGGTGAAGAATCACCCGATCAGGTGACCTGCTGCGAACTTCGGTAGCAATCTTCATCATTTCACCCGGTCAGGCGGCACGGTCGGTTGATGGAAGCTGCTCGTCTTTGGATCTTGAGCTCATCGGGTGAACCGATCGGTTGAAAGATCACCCGATCGGTTGGAATTGTTGCCCAAAAAGACAGAGACTTCGGAAGTTTTGGCACGATCAGTCGACCGTCGGTTGAGCTCTCCGGATCATCTTCTTCGGGGAAACGGCTACAGGTGAACCGATCGGGTGAAGATCACCCGATCGGTTGAGTTTCAGCTCCAATTTCCAGAGAGATAGGTCGGGTTGAACTGGTCGGCGACCCGGTCGGTTGACACTTTCGTTGCTTCAGTGGCTGACCGGATCGTGCACGCATGCATCACCCGATCTGTTGGCCTATCCAACCGATCGGGTGGGGGGCTGAAAGATGGTGATCTTCATCGTTTGGCCCCTAGATCATGCGTGACTCCTCTCATTGCTCCGGGGACTCATGATATCGTCGTTTTATGTCCCATACGTCGGTAAACTCCTGCGAACATACAAAAACACGGAAAAGTGAAAGAAAACAAGAAAACACGAGAAAACGAATACAAGACGGTAGAAAATAGCGGAAAAACACAAAAGAAGACGTGCGTGAATATATGAACTATAAACGCACGTCAAAATCCCCCAAGCTGAACCCTTCCTCGTCCTCGAGGAAGACGAGTGAGAGTAGGAGCTCGGAGGGAGAAAATAGAGAGAAAGAGAGAAAGAAGAGAACTCTAAATCCTAAATCGCCTGTCAGGGCCACCAAAACCAAAAACAACACACCAAGCAAGCAAACGCCAAATCACATCACTAAACCAAGGAATACGAGTCCAGACAAGTGCCGTGGGCCCACGCCGTGAAGCGCGAGTGAGTGTGGTCGTGTGCTAGCTGTCGGTGTCACTATCTACATCGTGCAGTAAGCTCCATATAGACAAATCCAATAAATGACCCACATATCAATTCGATTCAGAAGTAGCGGCGAACATATAGCTCAAGCATGCATGAGAAGAGTATGAGAATAGAAACGCATCATGTGTCAGGGACTCCACAGCTAGGGATTCAGACGTCACCACACTATCGCCTAGATAACAGCTAGAAATTCCCTATTCCAAGTGTTTTCGAAAACGATAAAGGTTGAGAAGATGTGGAGTAGAGCACTCGGTGCAAATTCTCGCCTTCCCTTTATTCTCGGTAGATAGGAAAAATATTCACACTGTAATTTTTTCTGGGTTTTGGGTATTTTTATTTTTTTTTCTTTTGGCTTTTTGGCTATACATATATTTATTTTTTTTCTTTTTTCTTTTCTTATTATTTTTTGGGTTTTTCTTTTTTCTTTTTTTTGGATTTTTGGATATTGGGATATATACATGTGTACTCTCCCAAGTGGGAGAACGGTACACGACGAGGGGATTTGCACCAAGTAAAATAAAAAAGAAATCGGATTCTAAACACTTGGGCAAGGGGGATATTTCGCTAATCAGAGCATAGGCTAAAATGGGTTATCCCGGTCCTAACTGTGGAATCCCGACACATGCGAAATGAAGCATACGATATATATATATATATTCATGCATACAGAAGCAGATAGGAGAAGCAAATACCGCATATTCAAATCGAAGCATGATAATCTAGGGGTCATTCCTGGACAGGTATATAAATCAAAATCACAAAGTAGAAGCACGCCAAACGCTAGTTACGACACACGACTCACATAAAAGCTAAGTGGACCCACGATGCATGAAATGCATGAGGACTCAGCTTCCTAGGGCTAGTGAATGTGATTACCGAAGCCATGCTAGGTGTGTGTGTGATTTTTGTGGCAATTCATCATAGGGTTCATCTCTAGGAGAAAGAGATAAGAAGAAGAAAAGAAAAAGAAAAGAAAAAGACGGAGAAAAAAGACTCAACCGAAGAAAAAGATGCGAATGACGCATGAAGTGCGACTCCCCCAAGCTGAAACTTGCATTGCCCTCAATCCAATAGAATTAAATACGGGAGGGCAATGAAAATGGGGGGAATACGCACCGACACAAATAGATATGAAAGACAAGAAAAACACACAAACGAAAATGAAAAGAAGAATAAAATAAAAATCACAACACACGACATATAAACAGAAAATAAAAATAGAAAATCACACGACACAACAAATAAAACAAACACACCAAGAAAAACATCACACGACAGCACACATAGAAATTTGACATCCCCCAAGCTAGACGTGACAAAGCTTACGATAAGATGTGATCATGAATATGCAGAGATATGCAAGGGGGAGGTCAATAAAAGAAAAGAATGGAAATAAAAATAAAAATGGGACCTGATGCGTGAGTGGGTCCTCCCCCAAGCTGTGGTAAAGCAGGGCCCCGCAAAGGCAGATGGGCACTAAAAATAGGGGGAGGCAAAAACTGGATGGGAATATATCAAGTAGAGGCACCACCCTCTGGGGGTGGTGATGGGGCCAAGTGCTGTGGACCAGGAGTGGTGGGGTGTAGGATGTCAGGCTCGAAATCATCAGGTGAGTCAGTACGAATGTGACGCATGAGGCTTTGAAGGACGGGTAGGTCACGCTCGACTGACTGCTGAGTCGCCTCACCACCAACTCCTGCTATGAGGAGCATGGCCATGAACCGGTCAGCTTGGTCGTCGTCACAGAATGCCATCTGGTATTTGGTGTCGCCTATGTAAATGGGGTCAGAGGGGCGTGGGGCGGTGGTGGTGGATGAATTGGTGGTGGTGGTGGCTCGGGTGGGGGATCGTGTGCGACGAGTGCGCTGGGTAGGCCTAGGGTTGGACGTGCCAGCGTTGGCGGGTCTAGCACAGCATGGAGACATTGTGCGGGAGGAGTCGTGTGTGTGTGTATGTAATCACATGCAATTAAGCAAAATGAAAATCTAGGGCAAAATATAAAATTGAGCTAAGGAGCGAAGTTACCCAAGCGAGACGGAGATCCTTGCTCGTAGATGTCCCAACACAATACGACGGGGGAAGTGTTAAGCCGCGGCGCTTCTTTTCAGCAAAATTTCGAAAGGGGGGGGGGTTCGGGCGGAAATTAGGGCTTTGATGCGAGTGAAATCGAAGAGGGAGGGGGACGGATCGATGGAGAGATGGAGATAGAGGGTTGGGAGATCGACGGAGGGAGTTGTGTGGTCGGTTGAGGGAGAAAACGGCGCCGGTTGGAGCTCGGGGAAGTCAAAATGGCGATGAGAATCGAGATCGGGCGAGGGAGAAATGAACGGGTGGAGTTGGGTTATTTATAGGGTTTACGTCAAATTGATCGGGTGAAATGTCACCCGATCGGTTGACTTTTCGGTCGAAAAATTTGCTGAAAATTGGCTACAGGTGACCCGATTGGTTGAGAACTTAACCGATCGGGTGGCCGCTTCACACTTTTTTCCCGAGAGTTTGTACAGCTCACTCGGTCAGTCACCCGGTCTCAGCTTTGCTTCACCCGACCGGTTTGTTGGAGCTCAGATACGGCCATTGTCTGATACGTCTCACCCGATCGGTTGAGTAATCACCCGATCGGGTGAGGGCTTGTTTCCTGCAAAAATTCACAAATGGCCTAAGTCTCCCGACGGATGATCCTGCGGCTGAATTTAATTATTAAAATAGAAAAAATAAAGCTAATAAAAATCCTAAAAACGAAGATAAAAGTTCAGAGCATGGGTTGCCTCCCATGAAGCACTTTTGTTTAACGTCGTTTGCTCGACGCCCGTAGACGATATTCAAGGTGGACGGGGGTGATGCCCTAAAGTCGGCATCGCTTCGGACTTAGAGCTGGCGGCCTTCGGTGTCGTCGGCGGTGAGAAGAAAACTTGCTCGAGACCCTCCCCTCGTTAACGGGATCCGGGGGCTTCTCCCTTATGTTTGTGTCCACCGCCACTCGTTTCAGGATTCGGATCTCGTCACCGATGAGCCCCATGGGCTCTTTCCCTTTCCTCCTCGTTGGAGGAGCTTTCTGAAATCCGGGAGGGATCGTGTGTGCCGCATCAGCTTTCCCAGCAGCGTCATCATTCTTCGGGCCGTCACGTTCTTCTGAGTCCCCCATGCCATTGGGGGGATTTCTTAAAAGAATTTTCCAGGAGCTTTCCTCCATATCTCTCTCTTCTTCTAACTCCAGCACATTGCATCTTGGATCATCCGGGGGATCGGGGTGCTTCATTGACAACCCCAAGTCAAACTCGACTTTTTCGTTGCCGACGTTAAGGGAAAGTTTCCCATTCTTAACATCGATTAATACGCCGGCAGTGACCATGAAAGGCCGTCCAAAGATGATGGGGGTGTGTGCATCTTCAGGCATGTCCATGACAACGAAGTCCACTGGCACATGCACCCCACTTACGTTGACATGGAGGTCATCTACAACACCCACCGGATATTTGACCGATCGGTCTGCAAGCTGTAGGGTCATTCCGGTGGGCTCCAAGTCACCCATCCCTATCCTCTTATACAGCGATAGGGGCATCAAACTGACGCTCGCTCCAAGATCGACGAGCGCACGATGGATCTTTACCTCCCCGATCGCACAAGGGATAGAGAAACTCCACGGGTCTTTAAGCTTAGGCGGATTTGCTCTCTGAATGAGACGTTGCATTCCGCCGTCAATACGACCTTCTCCTTTCAGGACCCTCTTGTCACTAAGTCCTTTAGATATTTGGCGTAGGAGGGCATCGTCTCGATAGCTTCGAGGAAGGGGATTTGCAAGCTTAGATCCTTGACCATGGCAAAGAATTTGCCATACTTTTCATTTATCTTGGCTTGGGCTAGCCGTTGTGAAAAAGGCACAGCGGGCTTGAACACTTTGAGGCTCCTTTCCTCGTTTTTCTTCTTCTCCTCTTCAGGGACTCCCTCCGGAGTCGTTGGCTTTGGCGACGAAGCACAGTTGTCTTTGGCTATTTCACTTGGTCGCTCTACGACCAACTGTGCTTCCAGTTCCTTTGGGGGCACTCTTGTGGGGATCTGTGTTCCGCTCCTCAACACGATAGCGGATACATTCGCATGCTCGTGCGTGAGTGCCAAAGTTTGGTTTGCCCCTTGGGTTCACTTCAGGTTGTGGTGGCAATAGATTTTGCGACCTTGAAAGGTTCGCCACTTGTAACCCCAGCTGGGTTACTTGGTCCATGAGAGCCATCTGCCCCATTTCCAGCTTCAGATTTATCTTCTCCTGGTTGGTTATGTATTGAGTCAAGAGGGACTCAACCGGAGAGATGGCCCTCTGCTGACCAAATTGCTGCTGCTGTTGAATGGGCTGCTGATTCCTTGGAGGATATTGCTGATATTGTTGTGGAGGCTGCTGCTGCTGAAACTGCTGCTGAGGCCTAGCCGGCTGATATATCTGTTGTTGCTGCTGCTGATACGGTGCCCGGTAGCTAAGGTTGGGATGATTCCGGTTGTTTGGAGAGTAGGCCGGATTGGAGCTAGTCCGTGGTGGGTACGGCACATTTTCCATAGGATTGTAGAATAGTGCGCTCGCTTGGTCCAATGGCGGTGAGATGTCACCACCTTCGAAGTCCCCCATGACTTCAGTTTCCACCGCTGTAATATGTTGCGTACCGGCACCACCGGCTCCTACCATCAGTGCAGAGATCTGGGTCGACAGCAAGTCAAACTTACTGGATAATTTGTCGACGTCCTCGACCCTGTGGATGCTCCCAAATCTAGATGTGGCTCTCTCGTCACACCACCGCTCATTGTTTGATGTCATATTTTCTAGTATGTTCCCGGCATCTTCTTCACTTCTGGACATGAAGGACCCCCCAGCCGCGACGTCCATCGATGATTTCAATCATCCCTCAATCCGTTGTAGAGCAGATTAATCATCTGCCACTTAGGAAGCTCGTGATGAGGGCATCTTCGTTGCATCTCTTTAAATCTTGTCCAAGCTTCATGCAGGGACTCGTGGCTGGCTTGGGAGAAGGAGGAGATCTCACTCCTCAGCTTCATGGTCTTCCCTGGAGGAAAGAACTTTGTCAGAAAAGCGTTTGAAAGCTTCTCCCAAGTGTTGAACGTATTTGGGTCCTTCCCCCTAAACCACAACTTGGCCTTATCCCGCAGAGAGAAGGGGAATAGTTTCAGATGGATCGCCTCAGTTGTGACACCGTTTATCCGGAAGGTGTCACATTTCTCCAAGAAGGAGTCCAAATATTCGATGGGGCTCTCCATGGGGGCCCCCGAGAATTGATCCTGCTGGATCCACGTCACCAAAGACGACTTAAGCTCGAAGCTTTGTGCCGTAATAGCTGGAGGACGGATGTCGGAGGTGGACTCGATGGATAGCATCGAGTACTCCAGCAGGGACTTGTGAGGTGGGGTGTTCTCCCCCATGGTTTCATGCTCTTCTCTTCTTCGCTTCTCTACGGCAAGACGCCTTAGGGTGGCGTTTATCTCAGGATCAACAGGAATCAAGTCGTCAAGACTTCTTGTGTTCCTGCGCATTAAAAGCAACAAACACCCGTGAAGCGAAAAGTGGGAAAGAAACAAATAAATTATAAAACAAAAATAAGAAAATAAAAAAAGAAAAAGAAGAATGCGAAAATTATCACGAGATAGAGATGAGAGCTAGACTCAAGGGTTCATGAGATCCTAAAATAACAAGCACGTTGCATCCCCGGCAATGGCGCCATAAAGCTTGACGTCCCCGCGTTATGCGTGTCAGATGTGTGCAATATATGATTGGGGGCATGAGATTTAAATATTTGTAACCGCAAGCGCACGGTGTTGTAGTGTGGCTTGGGGGTCGAACTCAGGGAGGCGTGGTTGTGCTTGTGTCAAAAAGGATCGGATTCACCCCATGGGTGAGCTAGCCCGAATCGGATGATGGTTTGTCACGGAGAATACAATGCGAGGGATAAACAGTATAAAGGGAAACCCAGGACTTCGGTTTCCACCCTATCGTGCGATTCTCGCTAACACGGCCTACGGGTAGGAAAACGGTCGGAATTAGGGTCTAATGGTGAGACGTTGCCTTTAAGAGTGATACCGGCGTCCCATGGGCCCGATATTCCGATCGGTGCCCAGGATGATACGCCGGACTACCCGGGTTCGGTCAGTGGGCATTCCCATGTCCATTAACACTGACCGACTCCAGGAGCACTAAGCTCGCAACGATAACTCCCAACATCTTATCCTGCCGCTCCCGCGCGCTAGGATTCGATGTCTACGCTAAGGGCGTGAGCTATGGCTAGGGAGTCAACCGCCAAGTTTATTCCCCCTTGGCCCAACGGTCAAAGGCGGTCTTTTTCCCACTGATGACAATGAAACACCCCGCGTAACCGATAGATTCCTAATCCCTATCGATTTCCTAGTCCTATGGATGCATCGGGGAGAACCCACGAAGGGGTTTCCATCGAAATCCCAGATTTGGGAACTACTCACACATATGTACTAAAAAGCAATCTAAATCGAAATCGACCGTTAAAAACATGATCGGGCAATTGAAAAGTAGTATGAGCAATGCAAATAACACTATATTAAAGTTTTGTAAAGATCAGACAACTTACAAACATCCAAAAAATTACAGCCGTTAAGAGAGAGAAAAATAGCAAAAAAATAACACTCTCCCGTTTTCTGGAAACCTAGGGTCTCTATTTATAGAAAATGACATCACCCGATCGGGTGACCTGCTGCGAACTTCGGCAGCAATCTTTAGCATTTCACCCGGTCAGGCGGCACGGTCGGTTGATGGAAGCTGCTCGTCGTTTGGATCTTGAGCTCATCAGGTGAACCGATCGGTTGAAAGATCACCCGATCGGTTGGAATTGTTGCCCCAAAAGACAGAGACTTCGGAAGTTTTGGCACGGTCAGACGGCCGTCGGGTGAGCTCGCCGGGTCATCTTCTTCGGGGAAACTGCTACAGGTAAACCGATCGGGTGAAGATCACCCGATCGGTTGAGTTTCGGCTCCAATTTCCAGAGAGAGAGGTCGGGTTGAACCGGTCGGCGACTCGGTCGGTTGACACTTTTGTTGCTTCAGCGGCTGACCGGGTCGTGCACGCGTGCATCACCCAATCGGTTGGCCTATCCAACCGATCGGGTGGGGGCTGAAAGATGTCGATCTTCGTCGTTTGGCCCCCTGGATCACGCGTGACTCCTCCCGTTACTCCGGGGACTCATGATATCATCGTTTTATGTCCCCTACGCCGACAAACTCCTGCGAACATACAAAAACACGGAAAAGTGAAATAAAACAAGAAAACAATAGAAAACGAATACAAGACGGCGGAAAATAGCGGAAAAACACAAAAGAAGACGTGCGTGAATATATGAAATATAAACGCACGTCATTCCTCTTATAGTAATCTTTGTGCTTTATGCATTCATGGGGATTTTATATCCGAAATTGAGCCAAAGACTATTGAATCTGCTTTGATTGAGAAAAGTTGGGTAATGGCTATGCATGATGAATTGAATGAATTTGATAGAATTAATGTTTGGACTTTAGTGCCACGACCCAAAGATTATCTTATTGTAGGTACCAAATGGATATATAAAAACAAGCTTGATGAATCTGGAAGAGTAATCAGTAATAAGGCTAGATTGGTTGCTAAAGGTTATAATCAAATTGAAGGCATATATGTTGATGAAACTTTTGCACCAGTTGCTAGATTGGAAGCTATAAGAATTTACTAGCCTTTGCAAGTTATAAGAAACTCAAGCTTAAACAGATGGACGTTAAAAGTGCATTCTTGCATGGGTACCTAAAAGAAGATGTGTTTGTTGAACAACCCCCTGGTTTTGAAAGTCATGATTTTCCACAACATGTTTTTAAACTTCAAAAAGCATTATATGGTCTTAAGCAAGCTCCTAGAGCTTGGTATGATCGTCTTAATGCTTATCTTTTGGAAAATGATTTTAAAAAGGGTCGTGCAGACAACACACTTTTTATTTTGCATGATCTTAATTAGTTTCTCATCGTACAAATATATGTTGATGATATTATTTATGGTGCTACTATGATCTTTTATGTCAAAAGTTTGAGAAGGTCATGCAGGATCAATTTGAGATGAGCCTTGTTGGAGAACTGAAGTATTTTTTAGGATTCCAAGTGAAGCAAACTGAAGAAGGCATCTTCCTATCGCAAACTAAGTACATCAGAGAACTATTGAAAAAGTTTGGGATGGAGACGGCAAAAGGAATTAGAACTCCCATGAGTCCAGCGACGAAGCTGGAAAAGGATGAAAAAGGAATCGACGTGGATCAAAAGCTTTATCGAGGTATGATTGGCTCTCTCCTTTATTTAACAGCGTCTAGGCCCGATATAATGTTTGATGTATGTTTGTGTGCACGTTTTCAAGCTTGTCCAAAAGAATCACACTTAATTGCCATAAAAAGGATCTTTAGGTATTTGATTCACACACCATCTTTAGGCCTTTGGTATCCTTCATGTGGTTTATTTGATTTAATTGGATTTGCTGACGCTGATTATGCTGGTAGTATGATTGATATAAAGATCACTAGTGGAACATGTTTTATGCTAGGATATTCATTGGTTTCTTGGTCTAGTCGTAAGCAGAACAGTGTTGCTTTGTCCACTACTGAAGCTGAGTATATTGCCCTTGGCAGTTGCTGTGCCCAAGTACTTTGGATGATTCAAACCCTGTCTGACTACGGTTTGGATCTTAGAAAAGTTCCATTACGATGTGATAGTAAGAGTGCTATAGATCTTTCTAACAATCCTGTTCATCACTCTCGGACATAACACATGGACGTAAGACATCATTTTCTTAGAGATCATTTGGCAAAAGAGGATGTATCCATTGAATATATTTCTACTGATTCTTAGTTGGCAGATATCTTTACAAAACCTTTGCCAGAAGATCGCTTTTGTCGTCTACGTCTAGAACTGGGCATTATTGATCATGTTTAGAGTGGAAATACTTTTTGGTGTGCTTTTATTTTATTTGGTGTGCTTTCATATTTTTTGTGTGGTGTGCTATAAAAAGGAAAAATAAAAAAAAATTGAAAAATAAAAATATAAAAAGAAAGGGAAAATGGAATGTCTATCTCCTCATTTTGCACTTTTCATCAGAAACATCTTTGATGCAAAACATATGCTTTATGGATTTTGAATATTATATTCTTAACAATGCTTGCATTCAAAGACTACATGCTTAATTAGGTGATGTTCATTATTGAGTAACTAAAGTTTTTCATCTTCGCATCACACTTCCACAGATCAAAATGTTTTTGATATGGCTTTGTAATCTTGAATAAAGAAAAGTGGTTGTTGGTGGAATAATTTATGTTTAACTAATGGGATATGATGTTTCAAGGCTTGGGTTAAAAAATTCTCTCATCAAAACATATATACGTGTATAAAAAATAACAAGACAAGTGTCTTACACACAGAGCTTCGTATGAAAAATGGATACGATCCATGTCCTTGATACTACCCTCGGACATCCAACTTATGCTATAAATGTCATTTTCTTAGCATTGGTGTTAAGTCCGTCAAGCACTACCATTTCACATTTAAAAATCCTTATCGGTTATGTTTGGAATTGGTAACTTGAACTCATATTACATGAGAAGGGGAAACTCAATCTTTGACGTTCATATATTCAATTGAATAGTTGGATATGACAGGCTGTATTCCTTATCACATCTCCATATGTGCTAAACTTCTGATCATCACACTTGAGCACGGAGATGATTTACGATAGTTATGATTTAGTGCTTATTGCTTATTTCTTCCTTGTGGTCATCGATGTATTGCTTTTTGTTATGCTTTATAATGATTAATTTTCCATTCATCATATGCTATTTACTATCTTCTACATTTTTGATGAAAACAAAGGGGGAGAGAAATATTAAGATTGGGAATCAGAGATAGGGGGAGCATGTCAATAGGGGGAGCATATTTTGTCATTTTGAGATTCATGCTCATTGCATGCTTCACACTTCACACACTTCACACACTTCACACATTTTTGAAGTAATCTTAATGTTTGGTTTGTTCTCATCAAAAGGGGGAGATTGTTGGAAATAGCCTCCTAGAATATGTTTGATGATAACAAACCCTTCTGAACTATTCTAATATGTGTGTTAAGTGTGTCTCAGGTACATATGCAGTGTGACAGTCAGGTTTGGTCAGGTTACACATGTACGTACTCAAGTACGTTGAAATACAAGGCTGAAACTACATTTGGAATTACGAAAGCTGATCAAACAAGGAAGTATAACTATGAAACTCTACCCTAGAGTTAATCATAGGCTATAAACATCATGGGAATTTTCTCAGGAATTATGGAAATTGTTTGAAGCCAAAATACAGGGAAATACGAGGAAATACAGAGTATACAAAAAAGGAAACTTTTTCTACAAGTGATGAAATGAGGTGAAACGACTCTAACATGTATATATGGGGCTCTGGGATTTTTGAGAATTTTTTCAGAATTTATTGGATTTATTTGGTACCCAAGTACTCAATACATCACAAATACTCTGGAAATTCAATATACGGCACTGTGCATAGAGTGGCGCCGTATACTGCGCTGAGCAGCCGTCGACGTGGCTAAATCTCCACCGTTGGATCATCATCCAACGGTCCAGATGCTGCCGACTTCGAGTCAGCTGAGGTGGGTCCGAGTCGCAGTTGGCGGGCGCTGAACGCTGAATCCGAGCGACGACTTGGGCGAATCACGAGCGTCCACCTTCGATCCAACGGCTGCCGACAAGCCGCTTTAGCGGATGGAAAATTTAATGCGGGTTTGACCCATGAAGCTGCCGAGTTGCGGATCCCGTGGAACAGTGCTCCAACCCGTTGACTCAATCCTATATAAACCCATGTACACTCTTCACATTTTCATCAATAACTTGAGTTCTAGAGATCCAAATTGAGCACTGTTTGGGGCGTTGCAACCGTGACTTCATCCCCGACGCAGTGACACCAATTTGGGTAGCTAGTTCCTCCTATGCAGCAAATGAGATCACTTTGAGTGAGGAACTTCCACCGACTACTTTCACGGGGGCAACGACTACTTCCTCTACAGACCTCCGATGGTCATTCCGTAAGAAGCATTGCGGAGCTACTGATATGCTGAAAGATGACAACCAGAGGGATCTTCACAAATGATCTTTCTAAACTCTTGATCTTTTATTATTGTGAATAAGTTGTTGTATATGTCATTGATTTTTGGGTTTTACTCTTTCTTCCGCTGAATTGTTTTGGGTAATCCGAGTTGTTGGGACATATCGGATTAGGAGAGCATCATAAGTATTGTTATCTTTTTGGACTTTGGTGAGCTAGGGTTATTAAGAGTGGTTAGAGTTGGGGCTCTAATCTTGTGTGACTGTAACTGCTTAAAGAAACAATTTTTAGTGATGTTGTTCCGGGGTGGATGTAGGTCTTGGGAGAGCGAACCACGTAAATCTTCTGTGTCATCTGCTTGATCTGGTTGGTGTGTTATCTGCTTTAATATTGCTTCTACGTATTTGTTTTAATTAGACTTAAATATTTTTATCTCGCGATAATTTGGTCATCGGCCTATTCACACCCCCCTCTAGGCCCTATTTAGATCCTACATCGACCACAACAGCCAACTATTCGATGAGGTAAGGGATCGTGCTCTAACGTGTCTTGTCAAGCACAGCCAAATGATGGCACTGTATTACAATTCTAGGGTGAAGAATAGAAGCTTCAAAGTCATCGACCTCGTCCTTCGAGACGCCACCTTCAAACCCGAAGTAGGCCGTCACGGAAAGCTCTCCATCAAATGGGAGGGCTCCTACAAAATAGAAGACGTCGTGGGACCCGCAACCTACATTTTGGCGAACATGGAGGGCGAAGAGCTAGCTCATCCATGGAATGCCCAACACCTACTCAAGTACTATCAGTAAAAATTTTAATTTTTATATATTTATACCAACAATGTGTTGTTTGAATAAAAGTTTAGATCCCCTCCAAGATGGAAAGCGCCTCCATAAAGGACTCCTTAATAATCTGGAGCAGGTTGATTCACTACAAGTAAACCCTTATGTTTTCGTCTATGCATACATGTTATGCAAACTGAAATTGCAGCCCGCCACACAAACCAGAGTTATAAATGCGGGGTTACTCGATCCCACAATCTTGAAGACCTTCGAGGCAGTTTACCACCTAAACCAGAGTTATAAATGTGGCATCACTCGATCCCACAATATTGAAGACATTGGGGCAGTTTGCCACCTAAACCGGAGTAATAAATGCGCGATCACTCGATCCCGCAATTTTAAAGACCACCAGGTCAGGCCGCGGTGCAGCTACCCATAGCGTGCCGGGCTTCGCTAACCAAACCGGCCAGGGGATTGAAGAAGGGTTCTGCCCGAAATTTGCCCTCAGGAAAACCACCGGGGCAGGTCGCAGTGCAGCTATTCGTAGCATGCCGGGCTTCGTTAACCAAACTGGCCATGGGCTTGAAGAAGGGTTCTGTCGAAAATTCTCCCTCAGGAAGACCACCGGGGCAAGTCGCGGTGCAGCTACCCATAGCGTGTCGGGCTTTGTTAACCAAACCGGACATGGGCTTGAAGAAGGGTTCTGCCCGAAATTCGCCATCAGAAAGACCACCAGGGCAGGTCACGGTGCAGCTACCCATAGCATGCCGGGCTTCGCTAACCAAACTGGCCAGGGACTTGAAGAAGGGTTCTACCCGAAATTCGCCCTCAGGAAGACCACCGGGGCAGTTCCCCATTAAACCGGTAATATAAATGCTGGTCCCTCGATACCCACGACCTTGAGGATCTCTAAGGTAGTTCGCCACCCAAACCAGAGCTATAAATGCGGGGTCACTCTATACTCGCGACCTCGAAGACCTCTGGGGCAGTTTTCCATCCAAACCAAAGTTATAAATAAGGGGTCGACCATATGCAACACCCTAAAAAAACCCCGGAGGCAATTTATCTCCATAAAGAACTTCGCCAACTCAATCACACTCAAACGCCACAACATTTTGGTTCTCCGGGGCATTAGCCACTTCCAGGCAGAAAGTTGGGGGCATACACACACATGCAAAAATAGTGGCAAACAACAACACAAGCACAAACAAGGTGAACCGCCTAAGGTATATTTCATTAAAATTTAAAGTTTACATTGACATCAAAAACTCTTACACCAGGTCCTACGCCTGGTCCCGAGGCCGGCCTTACACGTGCTACCCTCCCCAATCGCCTCATGGCGCTTCCCCTAGGCACCGGCATCAGTATCTGCTGGCTCTGTCGCTGCGACCTCCCCCTGGTCTTCGACATCGTCGCCAATATGATCGCCACCAGATGACCAGTCTCCCTGGTGTCCTCTTCCTCCTCGCCATCCGAGACCGCCATCAACGTGAAAAAGTTGATCTCCAGCCCTAGATGCAGCCTTTTCCCTACCTTCTCAAGGCCCGTCTAAAAGCCCTCCTGCAAGCTCTCCTCCCAGGCCTCCACATGCTCTTGACCCGAATCTCCTTCTTCAGGGGGAGGAGCTCGTCCTTCTGGTACTTGAGGACGGCCTCCGTCTTTGCTGCATAGAGATCGACCTCCTTTAGCTCCATCACTTGGCATGCGAGTTTGGCAATCTCATGCCCCTTTGCCTCCACCTCTGCAGCATGGGCGTTCTCCAGAACGACCCTTTGGGCCTCTACCTCCTCCAGCTGCCGGCTAAGACCATCTGAGATCTTATATTGCTTCTCCATCTCCTCTTTCTGGGCCACATGCAACTTGCGGAGTGCCTCCACTTTCATCGACCTCCTCTTCAACTGCTCTGCGACCTCCTTAAGGTCAGCGTCTTTCTTCTGCAGCTCACTGGTGGCTGCCTAAAGCTCTGCCTTCTTTCGGTTGAGGGTTGCCTGGAGCGCACCCACGTTTGTGTGGCACTGCAGGGCAGTCATCGCTGCCACCACCTATAAAAGCAAAAGAATACATGAGCCCACATAAAAGAATGCAGATCGATGACCTGGGTTGGGGAAAACATCAAACCTGCATGCTGTGCCAGATCGCTGTGTCGCAAAGGCACTCAGGACCAATGTTGTACATAGACTCCCGGTCCTTGCACATCAGAATGTTCTTTGCCAAACGGGCCGTAACCCCGGCATCCTAGAACAGTGACTCCTTGGCACCCACCAGGTAGCTCGGCCCGTAGAGCTCGATCTTCGGGATTGCCAAGATCTCGGCCTTCTTCGTTTTGAAGCAGGCAAGCGCTGCCTCGTAGCTTGGATGCCCCATCATCCTCGAGTCCAGCTTCCCCTGCTTTCTAGAGGGGCATCCAAAGGGCCAATGGTCGACCCCTGTAGCTTTGGCTTGGGCCGACAGACCCTGGGGTGTGTGACCACCAGATCGGCCGCCGGCTTCTCAACTACAACGGGCTTGTCCAAGCTGCCCGACGCAACCCTGCTCACCCGAGGGTAGGGAACTTCTACTACAGGCACATTCTTCTTCGGCCTCTTGCTCCGATCCTCCTCCTCAGTCTGCACAACGAACGCCTCCCCCAGGCCCCGCTTCTGCCTAGTCTTCTTTGGCGTGTATTTCGACATCGCCGCCTTGCCTTTAATCGGGGCCGCCTGCTCTTTGGGCACCGATCCCTCGGCTAACGCCCCTCCTTGGCCATCCTTATCAACTCGTCCCTCGACAAACTCATGTCCGCACCTGCAAAACGAAAAGAGAATATGGTAAGCAAATACGAAGAAGATCGCTTAGATCGCAATACCTTCAGACCAGACATGGAGTGCGATCTGGTGCTCCTTGACCAGTTTTGCATGTATTTGGAGCTCGCTGGGGATCTCCGTCAGGATATTGGAGTTCTCCAGATCCCGGCCCTTCAGGGCCACCTCCCTGTTCATTTCCAGGTTCACCTTCCCCCAGTTCGACAGTAGAGCTAAGTCCGTCGGTGTCGAGATAAACACAAAATTCTCTTTTCACTCCCTTACTTTGCCCGGCATTTCAAGAACGAGATCCCGATCCCTCCTCGCATTTACATAATAGTACGCTCCTCGTCGCTTCACTTCGAAGAAATGCCGAAACAACGGCAGTGTCGGATTTATACCACCACCGAAGCAGATGACAAGAAACCCCACCATGGTGCTAATCGAGTTTGGCATCAATTGGAAGATCAGAAGCCCGAGGAAGTGCATCATAAGCAAGAAGAAGGCGTGGAGTGGAAATCGAAGTCAGAGTTCGAAGATTGGGACGTATACCCCGACTTTGTTGTCCCTGGGTGAACAGACCCACTCATCGAGGGCGGGAAGGCAAACATCATAGGGCGGCCGGATGTACTTGGAACGAATCTCCGCGTGACTGATGTACTTCATATCGGATGCTATGGCCATGATCTCTGACGGGATCGTTGTCATAGCCCCACCGACGGTCAGCCTTGGGCCCTTCTTTTTGGCTTGCTTAGGGGCCACCGACGCCGAGGAGACGGCGGTGGCTACTTCTCACTCCTTTGGCCAAGACTCTGCCGCATCCATCAACACCACCTGCTCCTCTGCCCCCTCGGAGCTAACATCAACGAACTCGTCGAAGTTATTCTCGGTGTGTTTGTTAGAAGAAGAAGACTCGGAGGAAGTCATTTGACAAGAAGAAAAAGAGAATACCTAAGAGAGATTACCGGAGACCCGACAAAGCTAGATTGGCTGTGAGTGCTTGAAGATGAAGACCGAAAGGAAATTTGAAATTCGAAAGCAGGAGCCTTCAACCATTCCCCCCTTCCGTGTTTTATAGGGGACATCGGCCAATCTCAGCCGCTGAGTGTGGGCCACGTGGCGAGATCTGTAGCAGTGCCATTGCCTCAGCTTCTCCCCAGAGACATACGTGGCATGCGTCAAGTCCCAACCGGCAGGGTGCATCGATCTCTCCCCTCTGCCGAATCGTCATGATGACCCTAGAGATCCAACGGTCATCTCGCATTTAATGCTGCATCTGTCATCCAATAGAGTGAAGTGCACCATCCGAGCCAATCCGAACCTCCCGTTTCAAACTCGAATGGCAGGTGCAATTATTACGACCCCAAGATCGGCCCAGATGATCCAAGCCCACTTATTCAAGGCCCGAGTCTTGGTCCGTTGAATCTCCGTAATGAAGCTGAGTTCATCGAAGCTCGCCTAGGTCAAAGGACGCTTGCCAAGTGGAAGGACAAGCTCGCCACCTGAATCAGAAGAGTCCTCCAAAAGATCACACAAGTCCACACAAGCTTGCCCCAGAGCAGCTCGCCTTCAGAAAGCTCGCCCAGACGCCGCTCCCCTTCCCAGTTCCCCCAAGGAGGAAGACGACATGCCACTAGCAGTTCGACAATAGACAAGTCTAACAAAAGTGCACCTGGCCGCTTTGCCGCCTGACCACCTGCCGAAAGCACGCATAGCTGTTTCACCGCCAGACAACTGGACAAAAGCACACCTGACATTAACGGCTTTGACGGCCTGACAAAAGTGCGCCTGACACGTTCGGCTTTGACATCCTTAGCCGGACCCCTGATACCGCCAGCTCAGCTAAAGCAACTGACTCCAGGAGCCTATAAATACCCATTCTCATCCAACGAGAAAGGGGCTGGTTAATCTGTAAGAATTCCTAAGATATCTACTTATACACATGGTCGAATATCTTCCACATATTCGTGCCTTCCACCCTAGTTCGTCACACAAGCGCCGATCTACCTTTAAGATCGCTTTGGGTGTTCGACGCTCTCCCTACAGTCACCCGCTGACTTAAGCATCGGAGAGGCTATGGGCTGTCTCCATCCCCAACTTTCTGACGAGTTGTTCTCCCTGCAGGTAGTTCGCTTCTGCTCCTGGCGATTGAGGCAACCTCGGGCGATCAACTCCATTAGACGGGCAATTTATTCCGATTGAAGGGCGACCTTGAGCACCTCCCGATCGTGATTAGCCTCGTCTAACCCCTAAAACTTGTAATCATTGTACCTGTGATTCTCATTTCAATATAAATTCTGTGTTAGCGGATTTACCCCGCAACAATTTTTATAGCCTAATTTTGTCTTTTCATATTTTTCAGTTGAAGATGGCGATCTCCATGTTCCAATGGACATTTTTGCGGATTTTTCTTGGATTTGGGCTTTTTTTCCTACATTTTCTCGAAGATATGAATCTTTTTATTAAATGATTTGATTTTTTGGCCTAATTTTGTCTTCTCTTTTTAATTGAATTTTGCAATCTCCAGTTCTAACGGACATGTTTGTGGATTTTTCTGATCTCGATGCTATTTTCTATATTTTATGGCAGATATGTATCTTTTTATTAGATGATATGATTTTTGGGCTAATTTTGTCTTCTTTTATTTTTCAGTTGAAGATGGCAATCTCTTGGTTCCAACAGACATTTTTTCGGATTTTTCTGAGCTCCGAGCTATTTTCTACATTTTCTGAATGATGTGAATCTTTATATTAAATGATATGATTTTTATAATCTAATATTTTCTTCTCTTATTATTCAGTTGAAAATGGCGATCTCCTGGTTCCAATGGACATTTTTTCCGATTTTTCTGAGCTCGGGGCTATTTTTATATATTTTCGGGAAGTTATGGATCTTTTTAATAAATGATATGATAATTTGACCTAAATTTTTCTTCTTTAATTTTTTCAGTTGCAAATGGTGATATCCCGGTTCTAACGAATATTTTCGCGGATTTTTCTAAGCTCGGGGCTATTTTCTACATTTTTGAAAAGTTATGTATCTTTTTATTAAATGATTGTATTTTTATAGTCTAATTTTGCCTTCTCTTAATTTTTAATTGAAGATAACGATCACCCGGTTGCGGCAGACATTTTTTGCGTATTTTTTAAGCTCGATGCTATTTTCTATATTTTATAGAAGATATAGGACTTTTTATTAAATAATATGATTTTATAGCCTACGTTAGACTTCTCTTATTTTTTTCAGTTGAAGATGGCGATCTCTCTGTTCCAACTGACATTTTTACAGATTTTTCTGAGCTCCAGGCTATTTTCTACATATTCTGGGAGATATGAATCTTTATATTAAATGATATGATTTTATTGTCTAATTTTGTCTTCTCTTATTTTTCAGTTGAAGATGACGATCTCTCGGTTCCAACAGACATTTTTACATATTATTTTGACATCGAGGCTATTTTCTAAATTTCCTTGAATATATGTGTCTTTTTTTAAATGATTTTATGTATGTCCTAATTTTTTCTTCTCTTATATTACAGTTAAAGATGCCGATCTACCGGTTCTAACAGACATTTTTGCGGATTTTTATGAGCTCGGCTCTATTTTCTATATTTTATGAAATATAAGAATATTTTTATTAAATGATATGATTTTTATAGCCTACATTTGTCTTCTCTTATTTTTATCAGTTGAAGATAGTAATCTACCCGTTCCAACAAAAATTTTTGTGGATTTTTCTTAGCTTGGAACTATTTTTATACCTTTTCTGAAGATATGGAAATTTTAATTAAATGATATGATTTTTGGACCCAATTTTGTCTTCTCTTTTTCAATTGAAGATGGTGATCTCCCGGTTCCAATTTACATTTATGCAGATTTTTTGAGCTCCTGCCTATTTTCTACATTATCTATAAGATATGGTTCTTTATATTAAATGATATAATTTTTATAGCATAATTTTGTCTTCTCTTATTTTTCAATTGAAGATGGAGATCTCCATGTTCCAACAGACATTTTTGCAGATTTTGGGGCAATTTTCTATATTTTCGGGGAGCTATGAATCTTTTTATTAAATGATATGATTTTTTGGGCAAATTTTGTCTTTTCTTATTTTTTTTAGCTGAAGATGGCGATCTCCTAGTTCCAACTAACATTTTTCAGGATTATTCTGACCTCGAGGCAATTTTCTAAGTTTTCTGGAAGATGTGGATCTTTTATCAAATGATTTGATTTTTGGTCTAATTTTGCATTCTCTTATTTTTCGGTTGAAGATGGCGATCTTCCTGTTCCAACTAATATTTTTGCGGATTTTTTTGAACTCGGTGCTATTTTCTACATTTTATGGAAGATACACTGCAACAAACTAGTCATTTACAACTTTCATAGGACACTGTTTCTATTTTTGTAGTTGTAATAAATGTTTACCACACGTCTTTTTCTCGCTGAAAGTTGTAAAAAATGTTTATTACAACTTTTTTCATGGATAGTTGTAAAAATGGTTATTATAACTTTTTTCATGGTTAGTTGTAAAAAATGTTTATTACAACTTTTTTCGTGGATAGTTGTAAAAAATGGTTATTACCACTTTTTTCGTGAATAGTTGTAAATGTTAATTTTGATACCACAACTTTTTTCTCTGAAAGTTATAAAAAATGTTTATTACAACTTTTTCATGGATAGTTGTAAAAAATGGTTATTACAACTTTTTTGTGGATAGTTGTAAATTTTAATTTCGACACCACAACTATTTTTCTCTGAAAGTTGTAAAAAAATGTTTATTACAACTTTTTCCGTGGATAGTTGTAAAAATGGTTATTACAACTTTTTTCGTGAATAGTTGTAAATGTTAATTTTGACACCACAACTATTAATATTGCAAATGAACAATTTTTTTATTTGGCTAAAATATATGGTTAGAACATGAAATTTGAGGGAAAAAAGTTCTATGCGGGACATTTTTTGATAGTCATGAGAAATTAATATGAAATGGTTAAAAAAGAAGAAAGTGGGTTCATTTGTGCATGAGACGAAAAAAAATTTCTAATGCTACATGTGGCCCGTAATTGATAGATCCATAGGTTAGCAACATTATAAAAAGATACGCACCATACTTTGTCGTCAATGCTTTTTCCAAATAATCTCTTTTTCTATTTACAAACGTTAATTTAAAAGTACGAGGGAGTTTGACTATATGGAAGAGGGGGAGAAAGTGCGAACGTAAGACAGCTTCAACAAATTTGACCTTATGAGAGAGGAAAATAAAACACTAGCAAGTTACTCTAGTAGGCTAACCCTAATCAAAACTGTTGCTCCTCTCTTTCTCCCCTCTCGCCTAGCCCCATCTCGCCCTAGCTCCGATCTCCTCTCCCCCAAGTCCTAGCTCGCGATCTCCTCTCCCCCAAGCCCTAGCTCGTAATCTCCTCTCCCCCAAACCCATCTGGAGCCCTCTTCGTGCGCTCTACTCAAGCGATCGTCAACACTCATGTTGGATGCACCAATATATGACTTCTTGTTTGATGATAACAAAAGTGTGTGAACGATTTTATGCACGTGTTATGTGTTTGCAGAAGTGGCGAGGACGTAAATTCCCAAGCTTCAAATCCTTGTTCTTGCCGAAATACTCCTTAGGGTTTGAACCACATATCCGCAAGCCAAAAATCCCCCATTGCTAAATATTCCAAGGCCAAAAGAACACCTAGCTATCTCCATTGTCACAATATATCTATCAAACTCTCTCCATCATCAAGCCCGAGCAAATTATCCCAAGCCACCGCAATATCTGAGTCCTCCATGTGCAACAGCAACCTTGTGAATCCCCAGGTGCTTTGCCACAACATCCCCTTCAGAGCAGCTTGCCAAACCAAGCTTCAACCCTCAAGCCGCAATTTTTGACCAGCTGAACTACCATGTGCATGCTGCAATTGTAGACTCCATTACGTAGGGCATCAACCCCATGCCGCAACATTGAAGGGAGCAATGCAGCCG
>JAULAV010008914.1:0-20908 GCA_030789695.1 Scilla litardierei
CAAGAGAACAATATGATCAAGAGACCGCTTCAGATGAAAGCGAGGATGAAGGTGAAGAGGTAACTATGGATGGTCTTAGATTAGCTAATGAAAAAATTTGGTCTAAGTATTCTAAGTTAGTGAATAGATATACTAAAATCAAAGATGAGCTAACTAGTCTTCTAACCACACCTAAACCTGTCATCACCAACAATGACACCGTCGTTGAAGCCTTGAGAATTGAGATTGTAAATCTCAAATCTCAACTTGAGCATGTTAACATTGAGGACCCGGATGAACATGAGATAGCGGATTTGATTTCTCGAAACTCAACTTTGAGTATTGAGAATGAGAATCTCAAGTCACGTATTTGTGAACTCACCACACAAGTGTCTACTTTGGATACTAAAATACTTTCTCTCACTGACAAATATGAGTTCACATTAGGCCGTGTTGAGAAATTCAACAAAGGCAAGGATCGTTTGGATAATATTCTGAATTACTTACTTCCGGTCAATCATCGCATTGGGTTGGGATATAATAAGGAAAAGTCATCCAAATCTTCCACCACCTTTGTGAGGCCATCCTCCGATGCATCAACTAGTGGGAGTAAACACCCCATGAGTAGTTCATCTTCCAATGGTACTTCCACTACGTTCACATCCCCTTTTGGAAAGAAACCCACTTTGGGTGGACCTCCAAGGAAGGGTCATGCATTTATGTACACAAGTACTATACCACGTAGGAACACACCTCCTACTCCACATGTTCACACTTATGATGATTTTTATGCTCCACGCCCACGAGCACATGCACACCAAGTGAGATACACTCACGCACGTGTTCCCCCACATGCATATGTTCACCCTCATCATTATTACATGAATGATTACCATCATGCACCGTATCATATGTTACCACCACCATTTCATCATGTGCCGCATGCTTATCCACGTCATGCATACACTAGGCCACTTCCTCGTAGAATACATGTACCATGTAGAAATCAACAAAATGTGCATGTTCCCAATAGGAATAGGGCTCCCAAGACATTCTCTATCTGGGGCCCGAAGGACACTAGCATGCATGAGAAACAAGCATATATAAACTCGTATTTTATGAATGTTGTGCACAATGATGATTATATTGGGAAGTCTAAGTCCAATTAGACTTGGCTTCCAAAGGTCTAATCTTTTAGAAACCAATGACCTTGGGTACCATGATACAATGTTTTTATCTTCAGGTACTCAAGAAAAAGAAAAGGAGCAACAAATCTAAATTTGGCTCGAATAACGGTTGGATACTTGATAGCGGGTGCTCAAAACACATGACTGGTAAAGCTCTTTGCTATCCGAAGTGGTACCCATTGAAAATGGAAACCGAGTGATCTTTAGAGGTAACGAGAGTTGAACCATCATAGGTGTTGGGAAAGTTGGTAACCCTTCTAAACCTCTTATAAATGATGTTTACCACAAGTGAGCAACACGTATGGCATAGACGTTTAGGTCATGCGAATTTCGGAACACTTTTCAAACTATCCAAGCTAGATTCTATAAAAGGATTCCCTAAGCTTTCTTTTAAAAAGAAAAGCTTTTGTGACTCGTGTCAACGAGGCAAACTTCGAATATCGTCATTCAAACCTAAGAAAAGCATATCCTCTAAACGGCCTCTAGAGCTTTTACATCTAGATCTTTTTGGGCCAACTAGAGTTGCTTCATTAGGGAATGCCCGATATGGACTTGTCATCGTTGATGACTTTTCTAGGTTTACTTGGGTATTTACTTTAGTTAATAAAAATGATGCTTTTGAAAACTTCACAGTATTTGCTAGGAAAGTACAAAATCTCATTGGAACCACCATTGTCACTATTCGTAGTGATCATGGCGAGGAATTTGAGAACGAGTCTTTCTCAAACTTCTGTGATGAGGTTGGTATTACTCACACCTTTTCTTTTCCTCACGCACCCCCTCAAAATGGTGTTGTTGAGAGAAAGAATAGGACGCTAGTGGACTGTGCTCGCACTATGCTTGATGATAGCCACCTTGGCCATCAATTTTGGGCAGAAGCGGTACATATCGCTTGCTATGCGTTTAATAGAATATCTCTTGAGGCCCGGCACTAAACAAACTTGTTATGAATTGTTATTTAGTAGGTTATCTCAAGTTAAACATTTTAGAGTTTTTGGTGCAAAATGGGTTATCAAGAACACGTATGGTAGTTTGGACAAATTTGATCCAAGATCCGGTGAGGGGATATTTGTTGGATATTCCTCCCATAGCAAAGCCTACCGGTTATACAACAAGAGAACCTCAACGATCGAGGAATCACTTCATGTATCATTTAATGAAGACTTTGTCTCTCCTAGAATTATCGATGACGATGACTCTATGGAAGTAGTTTGTGATTCTGTTGATAAGTCTAATGCTATTGATTCTGTTGAAACTACCCCTACTAATGAATCCCTTAAGAATGTTCCTAGTGACCAGAGTGTTCCCAGAAAGCTTCCAACTGTCTGTGACCATCCTCATGAGCAAGTTATTGGCAACATGGAAGATGGTGTCAAAACAAGGTCTCAAGTCAACTTCTTCGCTCATTGTGCCTTTGTCTCTTCCATGGAGCCAAAGAATATCAACGAGGCGTGCGAAAATAGTTCTTGGATCGTAGCCATGAAAGAGGAGCTCATTCAGTTTGAGAGGAATGAGGTCTGGGAGCTCGTTCTGTTGCCTTCGAAGAACCACAACGTTATAGGAACGAAGTGGATTTTCAAGAACAAGACAGACGAGAACCAAAATGTCATCCGGAACAAAGCTCGATTAGTTGATCAAGGCTACAGGCAAGAGGAAGGTATCGATTTCGAGGAATCCTTTGTATCTGTAGCTAGATTAGAATCTATTAGACTATTATTGTCATTTGCATGCCATAAAGATTTCAAACTTTTTCAAATGGACGTAAAGAGTGTGTTCTTAAACGGAGATGTCATTGAGGAAGTATATGTTTCTCAACCTCCGGGTTTTATAAAAGAAAAATTTCTGAATCACGTTTTCAAACTTAAGAAAGCACTTTATGGTTTGAGACAAGCTCCTAGAGCTTGGTATGACCGCTTAAAGAACTTTCTTTTGGATTTGGGTTTCAAAATGGGTGAGGTTGATTCAACGCTTTTTGTTAAGTATGCTAATCATGATATTATTCTAGTTCAAATTTACGTAGATGATATCATTTTCGGTGCTACTAACTTCACTCTCTGCGAAGATTTTTCTAATGTTATGAAGGATCAGTTTGAGATGAGCCACATGGGTGAGCTCAAATACTTCTTAGGACTGAAAATTCGCCAAATGAATGATGGGATCTTCATCCACCAAAACAAGTACACGGTGGAACTGCTAAAGCGATTTGGAATGGAGAGTGCTTCTCGCAAGAAGACTCCGATGAGCACCACAACACATCTTGAGAAAGATACGAGCGACAAAGATGTAGACATTCGTCTATATCGAGGTATGATAGGTAGTCTATTATATCTTACTGCTAGTAGGCCAGATGTAACATTTACCGTATGTGTTTGTACTAGGTATCAGTCACAACCTAAGGAATCACACTTAATAGCGGTTAAACGTATTTTCCGTTATTTAAGTCACACACTTGACTACGGATTATTTTATCCAAAGTCAAGCACATATGAGTTAATCTCATATAGTGATGCAGATTATACTGGATGCAAATCCGACAGGAAAAGTACTAGTGCGCTTTCCATTTTATAAGAAATTCCCTTGTCTCTTGGTTTTCCAAGATGCAGAATTCTGTATCACTTTCAACCACCGAGGCGGAATATATCGCCACCGGTGTTGCATGTGCACAGGTTCTTTGGATGAAACACACACTGAAAGACTTTGGAGTACAATGTGATACTTACCCTATCATGGTGAACAACATAAGTGCGATATGTCTCTCAAAGAATCTGGTACACCATTCCCGTACCAAACACATAGATGTCCGTCACTATTTTCTAGATGATCATGTAGCTAAAAAGGACATCATATTAGTGTACGTTGAAACACAGAAGCAAATCGCCGATATTTTCACGAAACACTTAAGGAAGATTCCTTTGTGCGGTTACGTCGAGAATTGAGGATTATGGGTGAATCCGAAATTTAGGATTCATATTTTTATATTGTTTGCATGCTAGTGATATTCATAAGCTCATGCATACATTTGTTACGATATTCTATATTCATGCTAGATTTATGACTGGTTTACATTTTGCACGTCGTATTTATGGTTTTATGGTTTTATGAGGTAGCACTAGTGCATATGAGAGTGTTTAGATGATTAGTCCAAGTGCTCTTGCAAAAGATCTCAAAATTTCGCATTTCCAACTTTTTGGACTCATCTAGTCGGTTCACGTTCAGCTGCAGACCGACTAGTTTGTCTTCTAGTCGGTTATACGTTGAACTTAGACCGACTAGTCTGTATCACCTCCTTGCCCAACTCTCTGTTTACCTCTTAGTCGGTCCAAGTTCATTTGTCGACCGACTAGAATGCGTTTTAGTCGGTCAGCTACTGAACTCAGACCGACTAGTTGGGCAAGGGCAAATTCGTCTTTGGCCCTTTTCAATCGTTTAAGTCATCTCCACACCGATTAGAACTCATTCTAATCGGTGCTCTCTTTTTCTAAAAACCCTAAGCCGCCGACCCCCCCTCGTCGTCTCCCGCCGTCCATCACCGTCTCCGGCTGCCTCCGTCACTGCCGATCGTCCTCCTCCTCTTAGGGTATCTTCTCCTCTCTCCTTTCTTTATTTAGGTTTTGATTTCCTTTCGTATTTGATGTGTTTCTCTTCTAGATTTCATGGCAAGAACGAGAATACATATCCCCTCTTTCGGTCCCTCTCAGATGACCGTCGAGCCTCCTTCTAACCCTAATCCATCCAAACGTCGATCCAAATCCGCTCGTCTGCCCCCTTCGTCGCCAGTTTCACCATCGTCTTCCTCGACTCCACTCAAAAAGAAGAAGGGGACATCTCTCGACCAAAGCCCTCATCTCAACCCCGGTCCCAGCCAAAATTCAAAAAGATCTTGACCTCTAGACCCTAGCGTACTTCTTCAGTGCCCTCTGACTCCGATGAGGATTATAGCCCGGAGTCTGAGGCTGTCGAGAAAGAACCTATCACGACTGCTTGTACTACACCGCGACAGTCCAAGGGGAAGGGTTATATGCCCTCTAGTGGGGTCAATATTTCTATGTGTCGAAATGATCCGTTATGTCTTGCCACTTATAATCGTATTGAGCATTGTCCCTTGATTCTTGAACACTACGTCAAGTTTGCTGATTTTCCTGAGCTTGCCGATCTTTTATCTTGTAGCAAGCTTTTTGACTATCTTCGCCACGATCCCAAGGTGAATCCTCATCCTTACCCATGACTCGTTAAGCTTTTCTATGACAATCGAGTTAGGGGTGAGTATGATGAAAAGCACTGTATTTAGAGCACTATTTTGGGGACACCCATTGTCCTCACTGCAAAGGTCTTAGGATAGATTCTTGGAATTTTGTCTTCTGGTCTGCTTCCGTCTGACATTTCTGTGGAGAGATCGATGATCTCGATCAATCTCTCTTGGTTGATATGTTTCATGTCGTTCCTCCCGCCATGATAGGCGTTCCCTCCAAATCTTTCAAGCCGAATGCATGTGTTCTCAATTTAATTCTGAAGTCGTGTCTTCTTCCGAAGTACGGCTCTTCTAGTCTTCCATCCTAGCCCTTTCTGAAGCTCATCTATGCTCTGTTTGAGGGGAGCGAAATCAATTGGGCTCGTATCATTCTGGACAAGATGGACTCTTTTGAGTGCATCAGGAAGTCGTTCAAGGACGTTCATATTCCATATCCTTGCCTCTTGACTTTGGTCTTCCGTCATTTTGGAGTTCCCCTACCTTCTGACGATCAGCATCCTTTGGGTCCTCCTTTGAACGCGACCGCTGTCAAGAAATCTCTTGCTGCCTTGAGACATGTTTAACGGGAGACCCCTTTTGTTCCTCCTCCATCGTCTAGCGCCGCCTCTTCAGCTTACATGAGCAATCAGGATGCTCGTCTCTTACGATGTGAGGAGATGCTGGAGCGCCTCTGTGATTGCTTGGGTGTTGAGGTTCCTCCGTCTGTTTCTGATGAGGAAGCCATGGATGCTGCTGACGATGAGGAGCCTGCTGCTGCCTCTCCTGTTCGTGCCCCCGAGGGCATTCCTGCTACTGCCTCTCCTGTTTGTGCCCCCGAGAGTACTCCTGCTGCTGCCACCATCCCTTCGGTAGATATTTCTGTCGCTTCAGAGTCTTCCATTCTGATTGCACAGCCTGATGCTGGTGCAGCTCCTACCTCTGCCTCCTGAGCCTACCTTGGAGGACTCTCCTTTGAGCACTTTGGATGATACATCTAGTTGTTAGAGTGTGAGGCTAGGATAGTTGGGTGGTTGTTCTATTCTCTTTTGATATATGATATGATGTTGATATTTGTTTCTGCACTTTATGCTACTCTCTGCTGATGTTAGATATTTTTTGTTGCTTGGATGTATTTTTTTTGCTGTTTCTATATATATATACATCCTGTTGCAGTTCGTATCTTTGTGCATGTTGTACTTTGTCACTGTTGTTTCTTTCGTCGCTCGACGACTATGTTTGTTCTCTAGCTTTGTTTGTATGAAAACATGAATTGTTTTCCATGCACTCCATTCGCTAAAATGTTGATATTGGAGAGATTGTTTCTTTAATCAATCATATGATTTGATGTTGTTTTTGATGTTCTCTCTTTCCGTTTTTCGACTATGGTCTAGTTGACACACTTTGCTTTTCTTCGATGTTTTCCTTGGTATCATTTGGACCGTCATCATATTCTTCGACTCTCTTGTTTGAACTTTTGTTTAGCCATTGTTGTTGTCGTTGTCTTTCCTCCCGCTCTTTTTGGATAATTGCAAAGGGGTAGAGAATTCATAATGACTTAGTGCTAAATGATAATTTAAACATTACCGTGAATCTAATTTCATATGCTAGATTCAGGGGGAGTGAAGATATAAAAATTTATGGATTCCAATCCTATATTTCGATAGTTGGATCATGTTATATTCTTTTCTCTGTTGCTTGATGCTCCTGTTCATTATTTAATATGGAACAACGTGCCATCAATGCAGGGGAGTAAGTAAATTTCATTTATTTCATTATTATTGATTTCTATTTATGTTGGTTTGTCATCACCAAAAAGGGGGAGAATGTTGAGTATTGATTCCCCTGATTTGGTTTTGATGATGAACAAACATAAATATCGCATACTAATTCTCTTTGAGCGCAGTTATGGAGATCGTCGCCAATTTACTCTGTACATCTCAAGCGACGTCTCAGGACTTCTCTTGAGCGCGTGATCGTTGTGCCTGAAGCTTCGTTGAAGCTCAAGGACTTGTTGATGAAGTCAAGAGATTCAAACTCATCATGTTAGAGCTTTGAAGACGGTTTTTCTTGTTTATCTCTTTGTCTTCTTGCTCTATTTATAGAATGTTAAGCCTTGAGTCATACTTGCTTAGTATCCCTCTTAACTATCCTATCTATTTACTAGGAATGCCGTAGAAGCCATTAGATAGGGTCCCTAAGCCTATCGCTCTTCTATCTGGCTTCTGGTGCATCTTAGTTGGTTCAAGTTGAAGAACTAATTGATTAAATGTCAATCTAATCGATTAGGAATTCTTCTTGAATCGACTAAGCCATCCTTTGAATCTTAGCCTAATCTCTGTTGACCAACTAGTCGGTCCAAGAAGGTTCACCAACCGATTAGTTATCAAACTAGTCGGTTAGTATTTCTTCTTAGACCGACTAGATTATCGTGACCTTTTCCCTAAAATATCTGTTTCAAACCAGTCGGTCCAAGAAGGCTCACCGACCGACTAGTTCTCCATTTAATTGGTTAATGACCCTTCTTAGACCGATTAAGCTGCTTTAATTTTCCAGACGTTGGAGATTTTATTTCCACGATTTTCCTGGATCTGTTTTGATTCTTTTCATATCTGTTTGATGCGTTTTAAACATGGAAATTCTTCCCTTATGTGTAGACATTCAGATCTAGTTTTTCTATATCGATTATTAA
Organism: Scilla litardierei; assembly: GCA_030789695.1. NCBI lineage: Eukaryota > Viridiplantae > Streptophyta > Magnoliopsida > Asparagales > Asparagaceae > Scilla > Scilla litardierei. The sequence continues at coordinate 8,084 of JAULAV010008914.1, forward strand.
TTTGAAAAAGGCTTGATCGCTCTCAAAAAAGGCTCTCTCTCTCTCTCTCTCTCTCTCTCTCTCTCTCTCTCTCTCTCTCTCTCTCTCTCTCTCTCTCGACCTAATCCTTCCTAGAGATCATTGGCTTTTGTCCTGAAGGATTCAAGGATCACGATCATCATCCTAGCCGTCTCCATCTATTCATCTCAGTGGTGCTAGGGTTTCAATCGTTCTTCGTGATCTTTTATCTACAACTCTTTCCTTGCCCTAATACTATAAGTATCTCTCAAGGCATATGAATTTGTGTTGAGTATTTTATATTTCATTAAACTCTTTATTAAAGTTTGCTCTCGATTTGTGAGAGGTACGTGATCCCGGTTTGTGGGAGTCACAATTGAATCTCTGTATTCATTTGTCTTGTAGTAGTTGCTACAAGAAGTTTTAGTGGAAGCTTGAGTTAGTGGAATCTAACTCAAGTAGCCGGAAGGGATCCGGGTGTCAGGGACGTAGGATCACCAGGAACAAGTCGGGTAGACTTGGGTGGATCCGAACCCGTTATATCTATTGTTTGTTTGTGGTATTCGTGTAGTCTATCTTTATTCTGCATTGTTGTTTGTGTGTGCACAATAATCGGGAATTATCCTCTTAATTATTTTAAAGTACTATTCACCCTCCCCCCTTAGTACTTGTGCAGTAGCTTCCAGGGTATTACAGACCATAATAATGCAGTTGTATCTTTTTGAGTGGAGTCTTGCAGATTGCACTCTGGTGCGACTCTGCAAGGCATTGCATTGTCATACAAGTGTAAAAATGGCAGCGGCTAGGATTTATACAGAAGAAATACATTGATTTCCACCAAACATGGCGTAAGAATAGGCAAGGATAAGCTAGGAATGACCAATATCTGGTCCCTAATGTGGTGGCATAGGTTATGGGGTTATAGGTGCGAGTAGGGTAAGAATCTAGTTCATGAAAGGTTGGACTATGATAACCCCTTCAAATGTTAGGAACAACATGCACTGTAAAAAAATAAAATAAAATAAAAAGGCTTGTGTTGGGAGATAGTATAATCAAAAGAAAGATTAGTGCTTTTTGTTTGTAAGTAACTAAATGGATATGTGGAAGATCTAGGAGGGTAGAAGAAACATACTGGATATAGCAATTGGTAGCTGAGAAAAGAAACATATACTAATGGGGTCAGTTAGTTTCAAATGAACTACTGAAAGTAACTGTTGCAGATGCTAAAAGGATAAGATAAAAAGTAAAAAAAAACCCAAAAAAATCTAATTTTATTTTTCTGAAAATATAAAATTCTAAATTTGTATTTCTAAAATGTATGTTGTGGATGGAAAAAGAATAAGATACAAAAAATACTAAGGAAAAAAAATCTTATATTTTGGAAAAGGTGCTCTGTTAATGCTTAAAGAATGTAATGTTTGGATCATACAGATGAATCGATTCAAGGAGATATCTAAAGGACTACATGTGACTTAGACAGTCATTTGGATAAGACCCTAGTGGATATAAGCGGGTGCATAGAGGTTATATATGGAGTAAAGGATGATATGCTTCACAATCAATATCTTATGACATTATATAATAACAAATATATGTTGGACAAACTTTCAATTTTGGCTAAATTTTTTTAATATCTGGTCAATTTGAAACTTAATAGTAAAAATCGATCAAGTTTGTACCATATAGGCTTTCGTGCTTAATTCTGCATCGAGCAAGAGTTCACGTGCCAAACGAGGTTGTAAAACACGATCAATTAAATGTCATTAACCATAGTTGCCCACTCTGATTTTCTGTCTCTCATGCTCTGCCTTGATAAAAAACGATCATTTACTTAATTAAAATGATCATGGTTGCTAATCCTAGGCAGTTAAATGGATTTTGTATTAGAGCTGGCTTGGGTCATATAAATGCATGTTTATTTCATCGAGGTTGCCAACCCTTGTCATTAAGACTTGAATCTTTATCCTCTTGCTTAAGGAATGAGGTTTCGTCTGAAACCATTGGTTGCATTTGTTTCATTTCAGTTTCGAAAATGGACGAGACGAAATTGTTCCTAAAACTCGATTTTGTTCGATTTCGGCCAAAACCACTTTGTTTCGATTTCTTTTGATCGAAATTAAGTGTCTTCAGTTTCGATCGGTTTCACTTGGTTTCGGTCAGTTTTGGTTGAAACCAGCTGACCGAAGTATTATTTCTTTAAATAAAATACGATTTTACATTTAAATACAGGAACCGACTTGAACTATACACATAAAAATATTTATTAAAATTTTAAATATTATAAAAACTCTAAAAATTTATTGAAATTTTAAAAATTAAATTATAAAATTTATTAAAATTCTAAAAAAAACATTTATTACAAATGCATTGCTATATAAATACATGCATAATATATACATATAAATTCATATAAATCCGAAACTGAAACTCAAAACAAAACTAACAAAACGGGCAAAACTGTGTGAAACTAAAAATTTTCAATGGTGAAACCAAAACTGAAACCGAGTTCTCAAACCTTGGTCTTGCTCATTGATAAACTCGAAGCTACAAAGATCAAGTATATGTACAGTTAGTAATGCAACCCATGCATGTCTCGGATTCATATACCAGGCTCAAAGTTCACGAAGTTGTCTTGAAATTTAATCTACCATCTTTCACTCATTAGGACCTTAAAATTTAAATGAGACTGGAATCAGGAAAGGAAAAGGAAGAATGAATTGGTGGATGTGTTTGTGGAGATGAAAGAAAATGATGAAAGCAAGAAAAATAAAAGCATAGTGTTTTAAAAGAAGATTATGATGACCACGATCATGATCACGATAATACGATGGATGGATAAGAGATAAATGATTAGGTATATTATCTTAGTTAATTTACTTATATAGTGGTTATGAAGTTTACTAAATAATTTGGTATTCATGAAATAATTTATGCATTTATATTTATGTTTATGTTTATGTTTTGGAACAATCAAACTCATTTTAATTATAGGTGTTAGAATTGAAACACGAATATTTGAGTTAGAAATAAGATTTGTGTGTTTATTCGTTGTACAATTTTGCTTGATTACATCTTTTAGGTCCCCTATTTGTCCTTAATTATTCATTATTCTATATTTAAGCAATTCTATAGTTCTATGATAGGCTAGTTGAATGTTTAGTTGTTTAAAAATAGCACAAGAGCTAACTTATCATATAATATACAATAGGTCGCAATATCTTAGGAAAATGAAATTTGATACAAAGCACAATTTGACAACTATGATAATTTTCTTTTTATACGAACTCATCAATCTTCCAAACTGGACCACTTTTCCACGTTTGATTGGATATAAAATGTACATTCCAACAAACTTCACATAAGTCCATAGATGATTAGATAAACTATTTTCTGTTTGCCTTTCCTACTTCCTTTACATGTTGGTAAGGTAAATTGTTCATCAAGGAAGTTTTTTCATGCATCAGGTTGTAAAGTCATACTACTTTCAATTTATTTTTAAACATATCATGGTATACTCCATCCTCAATGGAGCAGGCTCTTACCTTGCTTGCAAGAAATAAACCAAGCTTGTCTACTTACCATATTGAATTGAAAGCTCATTGAACCATGGCCTTTGTAACCACTTCTTAGTAATTTAGCCAATGCCTAAATATGCAATACACATCGATAAATTGATAGACTAGAACCCAATTTGAGCCAAAAAAATACAAACCCTAAATGAGTATGGTTCTAACTTATTTACTATACATCAAAATCATCTCCCTCCTCAATGTGGGACTAATCTTACACCATATACCATTTTAACATCTTATCAATCCACTCTAACCATTGGCTACTTCCCAATTCCCATCATCAATTCTCAGAGAGAGAAGAACCAACATTATTATCATGAGCTCATTTGTCATTAATTATAACATGAATTTATAGTCATCAATGTTTAAAAGTCTACTGGCATCTGTGCTAGCGACACCCGCTTAGTGTTATGATTATTGTCCTTAAACTACTATAAGGTGGTACTTGCTAATGTGAACCAATCCTAGGTCGTGACTTATGACAGAGAGTACGATGTGCAACCCGAAGACCCTCTTGCACTGCAAGGTGCTACCTCGGGCCGAGTCCAAAAAGAAGGAAGCGTGACAGGGACTCAGGGTCCATTTAAATAATAGAACATGGAATGGAAATCCTCCTAGTATGGGCCGAAAGACAGGCTCCAATTGCTCCTGCACTCCCGTAATCATAAGTTTTCCCAAACCCTCTGCGAGTCATGTTAAATTAATTAGCTAACATTTTAGTGTCGTGATGTAGCCTAAGTTTAACATCATTTAAACTACGTAGTCAAGGGGGTCCACTGCCATACATATAGTTGTAACCAGACATTACATGAGCCAATTCTCAATCCTCATCAGCCATTCATTATCAGTGATATCTCGAGTAATATCCCATGTATTATGCAATTTAACATAACATTAAACTTCTCGCATGCATAAAAACAACTTCCCAAAAGAAGTATTCCAAGCTAATTATCACATAAGCTAAAACATGTGACAACTGGAAATATAGGCACAACTAGACAATAAATGCAATAAAGGAACTGAAATTGAAATCTTTAGTATTTCGAAAAATTACAAACAGATGTATCAGACTTGGAGTTTTCATCACATGGCGGGGAGAACCCGAGCCTGCGGTAAAATCCACGGGGTTTTAGCAAGATACCAAGGGCTACCGACCAAAAAATCAGGATAATGGAGCCCAGATCCTAAGTAATCCACACTGAAACCCAAAACAGCAAGCGAAGAAACCAGCCGAACCTAACAACAAGTTAGGAAACCAATCGAACCCCAAAACAGCAAGCAAAAGCCAACCGAACCCAAATAGTAGGCAAGAAAGCAACCAAACTTAACAGCAACTCAGGAACCCAAAGCAGCATGCAAAGGACAAGACAAACCCCAAGATGAAACCCCAAAACAGTAAGCAAGAACCTAGCATAACCCAACGTCGAGACCCCGTGACCCCACATCAAGCAGGCGAGGGAACCAACTCACAAAATAATCGTAGGGAATCAAACCCTAACTCATCCCCAAATCATCCTCTCACGTATGTTAAAAATCCAATTTTCCGCACACATACCAACTATTTCATCTCAGATTTAAGCATGCAATAATCGGAATTAAAATTGAAGCGTAGGGGGAGAAGAGTCTATCGTAGATCATTGAAAAGCCAAAGAAATCGAAGAATTAAAAGCTGAAAGCAAGATCCAATCGGTAGTCTCAAGAAATCAACCCAGATCCGAAAAGCTCTGAAATATGGAAAATAACTTATAGTATTGCATAGCCATGAAGAAGGAGAAGATGAAGAGTATTAATAGCAGTCGGAGAAACTTGCAGAGGACGCATGTCATCAAGCAAGGGGACATGACAGCCTTGGAGAGTCCAGGTAGGGCATTGGTTGATCGCAGGAGAAGGACAAGAGGGGGCAACGCTTATGTCACTTCGAACGAGAGGAGAGGACGAGAGGGGTATCGTCGAAAGCCCTAGCAGGCTTTGTCATTAAGAGAGAGAGAGAGAGATAGAGAGAGTCGATCGCGTCGAAAGCCCCAACGGGCTTAATGCGTGAAAAATTAGAGAGGGGGAAGTGAAATTAAGGAGCCCAACGCTGGGCTTCGTGAGTAGGCCGAGAAAATAAGGGGAGGAAATAAAGAAATGGGCCCATTACATTTTACCCACCTTACAAAAATTCTGTTCTCAGAATTTCTAGAACAAGATACTATTAACCAAACACAAAAGAAATCTAAAAAACAACTGGCAACACCAAAATGAAGATTAGTTCAAACAACTGATAACACAATCTAAGAGCTGGGAGTGTCCGTCTCCATCGCTGCCATGATATAAGCCTGGCGGTTCTGAGGCTAGGGTGGTGGCTGTTGCTCTTGCTGACTGACATCGACAGTCATGGTTTGCTCAACTCATCTTGGATAGTTACCAATAGTTTGTTCCAGCGACGCCAATCTCTTTTCATGTGTCTGGATCGGTAACAGTAGTCACATATCACAGGGTATTGAGGGCTTGTTTCCGTCCCGATCTTCTTGAATGTTGTGGTATGCTCCGTCAATATGGTGGACTTCTCTTGTTCTCTGATGCGAGCATTTACTGGTGGCATTGAAGGTCGTCGGCTCAGCTCTGCTGCAATGGTCAGAGGTGGTCATCTCGGAGGGGTCCCCGCCTATCGCTCTCGTTCTTGCTCCCTCTGTACGTACTCATACTCTCGAGTTCTGGAGAGTACGTCAGCATAGGTCTTCAATTTGAACCCGACCAGCTTGTCACGAATATCGATGTTTGGACCATGCTAAAATCTTTTGGCCCAAGCAAAAGGGGTGGACACCATGTTCTTGGCAAACCTATAACATAATTGTTAGCAAATACATATGTATGACATGGTTAACTGACATGCATTAAAATACGCACATGCTGAGCTTAGAAAACTCAACGTCGTACTCTTTACAGTCATATAGCCCTGCTTCAGGTCCACAAACTGTGCCTCCAACTACATCTATGCCTCTGGTGAGAAGTACTAGCCATTAAATGTCTCCTTAAATGTAGCCCAAGAGATCGGCTGCACCAGTCTGTCCTCTACAGAATCCCACCAGTTTCTAGCCTCTCCAGACAGTTGCAGTTTCGCCATGCTAACCCACAAAGATGTAGGTATCTGCACTGCCTTTAGCAAGTCGGTGATCGAGCGCAGCCACTCCTCTGCAGCCAGAGCGTCCTCTCGTCTAGTAAAATCAACAGACGTAGCAATCGGAACTGCTGCACTCCTCCATCCTTCTTAGGTTCTTTCCGTATATCTTGGACCATCTCTCGCAAATCCTGGTCCCAGATCTGATGCACTGTGTTTAATCCAGAGTTGCATGTCCCAGCTCCAGATCCTGAAGCATTTTCGACCATAGCCGCTCTCTTAGATGCTCTACGCCTCTTGCGTATGAAAACATTCATATGCATATATCCATAAGGTAGATTGAGTCAGTCGAGTATCGTTCTTCCTACCTGCTCAATACCGTTCACGAGTTGATTGGGCAGACCTGTATGGGCCACCACTTTGTAACGCCCATACCCCGATTGCCGTCACATTTATTCGATTACATGTAGATCCTGCAACCACCAGTGAAGTCAACGTGGAGCAGAGCAGAAAGAAATAAAGATATACATATCGTAAAATGTTAACAAGGTTCTAATCAGTTGAAGATACCGATCTCCCTCTTGCAATGAACATTTTTGTGGATTTTTCTGTGCTCAGCGCTATTTTCTGCATTTTATTGAAGATATGGATTTTTTATTAAATGATATGATTTTAAGCCTAATTTTGTCTTCTCTTTTTTTAAGTTGAAGATGGTGATCTCCCGGTTCCAACAGACATTTTCACGGATTTTTCTGTGCTCAGGACATGATCTGATTTTTTGGTATAATTTTGTCTTCTCTTATTTTTTTGTTAAAGATGGCGATCTTTCGGTTCCAATGGACATTTTTGCTAAATATTCTGACATCAGGGCTATTTTTGCAGATTATTCTGACAGCGGGGATATTTCCTAAATTTTTGAAAGATTTGCATCTTTTTATTAATGATATGATTTTTGACCTAATTTTGTCTTCTTTTAATTTTCAGTTGAGATGGCGATCTGCCGATTCCAACAAACATTTTTGCATATTATTCTAATCTCGGGGCTATTTCCTAAATTTTCTAGAAGATATGCACCTTTTTATTAAATGATATGATTTTTGGCATAATTTTGTCTTCTCTTATTTTTTTAGTTAAAGATGACGATCTCCCGGTTCCAACGGACATTTTTGTGAATTTTTTGCACCTCGGTAGTTTTTTTCTAAATTTTATGTAAGATATGGATATTTTTATTAAATAATATGATTTTTATATCATACGTTTATCTTCTCTTGTTTTTTCAGTTCACTATGGCATCTACCAGTTCAAGCGGACATTTTTAGTGATCTTTCCTACACTGGGGCTATTTTTCTACATTTTATGGAAGATATGGATCATTTTATTAAATGATATGATTTTTGGCCTAATTTTGTCTTCTCTTACTTTTCAGTTTAAGATGGCGTTCTTTCTGTTTCAAAGGATATTTTTGCGGATTTTTTTGACCTGAGGCTATTTTAATATTTTCTGGAAGATATGGATCTTTTTAATAAATAATATGATTTTTGGCCTAATTTAGTTCTATCATATTTTTCAGATGAAGATGGCGATCTCCCAGTTCCAACTGCCATTTTTGCAGATTTTCTAAGTTCGGGGCAATTTTCTACAATTTATGGAGTATATGGATCATTTTATTAAATGATATGAATTTTTTGGCATAATTTTATCTTCTTTTATTTTTTTTCAATTGAAGATGGCGTTCTCTCGGTTCCAACGGATATTTTTTCAAATTTTTTTTGACTTAGAGGCTATTTTCTACATTTTCTTGAAGATATGGATATTTTAATTATATAATCTGATTTTAAGTCTAATTTTGTCTTCTCTTATTTTTCAGATTAAGATGGCAATCTTCCGGTTCCAACAGTCAATTTTGCGGTTTAATCTGACCTCGTGGCCATTTTCTAAATTTTCGGTAAGATATGTATCTTTAAATTAAAAGATATGATTTTATATCCTAATTTTGTCTTCTCTTATTTTGTAATTGAAGATGGCGATCTCCCGGTTTGAACAGACATTTTTGTAGATTTTACTTAGCTCGGAACTATTTTTTGTATTTTCTAGAAGATATGCATCTTTTAGTTAAATGATATGAGTTTTTTCCTAATTTTTCTCCTCTTATTTTCAGTTGAAGATCGTGATCTCCCGGTTCCTAGGAACATTTTTACAGTTTTTCTGACCTTGGGTCTATTTTCTGCATCTTCAAGAAGATATGGATCATTTTATTAAATAATATCATTTGGCCTAATTTTATCTTCTCTAAGTTTTCAGTTGAAGATGGCGATCTTCCGGTTCCAACGGAAATTTTTGTGGATTTACGAAGCTAGGTGCTATTTTCTACATTTTATGGAAGATATGAATTTTTTTATTAAATTATATGATTTTTATACCCTACATTTTTCTTCTCTTATTTTTTCAATTGAATATTGCAATCTACCGTTCCAGCAGACAGTTTCACTAATTTTTATTAGCTTGGGGCTATTTTTCTTCATTTTATGGAAGATATAGATCATTTTATTAAATGATATGATTTTTTGGCCTAATATTGTTTTCACTTTTTTTCGTTGAAGATGGCGTTCTCACGGTTCCAACGTAGATTTTTGCGGATTTGTTTTGACCCAGAGGCTATTTTCTACATTTTCTGGAAGATATGGATCTTTTTAATAAATAATATGATTTTTGGCCTAATTTTATCTTCTCATATTTTTAGATGAAGATGGCGATCTCCCGGTTCCAACGGAAGTTTTTGCTGATTTTTCTGAGCTCCGGCCTATTTTCTATATTTTCTGTATGATATGTATCTTTAGATTAATTTATATGATTTTTATAGCCTAATTTTGTCTTATCTTATTTTTCAGTTGAAGATGGCGATCTCCCAGTTCTAACGGATAGTTTTGCGGATTTTTCTGAGCTCAGTGCTATTTTCTACATTTTATTGATGAAACGGCTTTTTTTATTAAATGATATGATTTATGTAGCCTAATTTTGTCGTCTCTTACTTTTCACTTGAAGATAGTGATCTCCCGCTTCCAACTGACATTTTTCTGGATATTTCTGAGCTTGAGACTAATTTTTTATATTTTCGAATAGTTATGGATCTTTTTATTAAATGATATTATTTTTGGCCTAATTTTGTCTTCTCTTATTTTCCGTTGAAGATGGTGATCTCCCATTTCCAACAGACATTTGGGCGGATTTTTCTGAGCTTCGGGATATTTCTAAATTTTCTGGAAGATATGGATTTTTATATTAAATGATATGATTTTTATAGCCTAATTTTGTCTTCTCTTATTTTTCAGCTGAAAATGGCAATTTCCCAGGTCCGAAGGATTTTTTTCAGCTTTTCTTGAGCTCGGTGCTATTTTTCTACATTTTCTTGAAGTTATAGATCTTTTTATTAAATGATATGAATTTTAGTATTAATTTTGTCTCCTCTTATTTTTTTCGTTGAAGATGACGATCACCCGATCTCAACAGACATTTTTGTTGATTTTTCTGAGCTCCGGGTTATTTCCTAAATTTTACTATAAGAATTATTCAATTGACGACCTTTTTTGAATTTTGTACTGCATGGCAACTTTGTCCCAGTCATATTTTGGGACGCTGACTAGGACAAAAACCGAACAAAGAACCGTAGACACGTTCCTCCTCACGTTCTCGCATCCCTCAGTCTGTTTGATTCACACATCTCACGTTCTCAACTGAGGAGTTAACTAACTAATCAGGCTCCTCTGCTCCTCTGCTTATATTTGAGCTTTGTGTCTAAATTTTCGGTAAGATATGAGTCTTTTTATTAAATGGTATGATTCTTTGGACTAATTTTGTCTTCTCTTATTTTTCAGCTGAAGATGGCGATCGCCCATTTCCAACGGACAATTGTGCAGATTTTTCTACGATCCAGGCTATGTTCTAAATTTTCTGGAAGATATGGATTTTTATATTAAGTGATCTGATTTTTATAGCCTAATTATGCTTTCTCTTATTTTCTTAGTTGAAGATGGTAATTTTTCGGTTCCAACGGATATTTTTGCGGCTTTTTTCTAAGCTCGGGACTATTTTTCTACATTTTTTAGAAGTTATAGATCGTTCTATTAAATGATATGATTTTAGGCCAAAATTTGTCTTATCATATTTTTTTCATTGAAGATGGCGATCGCCCTGTTCCAACTAACGTTTTTGCGGATTTTTCTGAGCTCCAGGATATTTTCTTCATTTTCTTTAAGATATGGATCTTTGTAATAAATGATATGATTTTTATAGCCTAATTTTGTCATCTCTAATTTTTTTAGTTGAAGATGTCGATCTCCCTGTTCCAATGGCCATTTTTGCGGATTTTTCTAAACACGGAGCTATTTTCTACAGTTCATTGAAGATATGGATTTTTTTTATTAAATGATATGATTTTTCTAGACTAATTTTGTCTTCTCTTTTTTTTCAGTTGAAAATGACAATCTCCTAGTTCCAACGGAATTTTTTGCGGAATTTTCTGAGTTTCGTGCTATTTTCTTCATTTTCGGTAAGATATTGATCTTTATATTAAATGATATGATTTTTATAGCCTAATTTTGTCTTCTCTTATTTTTCAGATGAAGATGGCGGTCTCTCGGTTCCAACGGATATTTTTATGGATTTTCCTGAGCTCTGCGCTATTTTCAACATTTTCCGTAAGATATGGATCTTTTTATTAAATGGTATGATTTTTATGGCCTAATTTTGTCTTCTCTTATTTTTCAGTTGAAGAGGGTGATCTCACGTTTCCAATGGAAGTTTTTGCTTATGTTTCTGAGGGTAGGGCCATTTTCTATATTTTCTGTAAAATAAGAATCTTTATATTAATTTTTATGATTTTTGTTGCCTAATTTTGCCTTCTCTTATTTTCCAGTTGATGATGGCGATCTTTAAATTAAATGATATGATTTTTGGCCTAATTTTGTTTCTCTTATTTTTCAGATGAAAATGGCAATCTCCCGGTTCCAATAGATATTTTTGCGGATTTTCTGAGATCGAGGCTATTTTCTATATTTTCTGTAAGATATGGATCTTTATATTAAATGATATGATTTTTATGGCCTAATTTTGTCTTCTCTTATTTTTCAGTTGAAGAGGACGATCTCCCGTTTCCAATGGAACTTTTTTCAAATTTTTCTAAGCTCGGGGCTATTTTCTATGTTTTCTGAGAGATAAGAATCTTTATATTAATTGATATGATTTTTGTTGCCTAATTTTATCTTCTCTTATTTTCTAGTTGATGATGACCATCTTTTTATTAAATGAAATGATTTTTTTGGCATTATTTTGTCTTCTCTTATATTTCGGTTAAAGATGGCGATCTTCCGATTCTAACAGACATTTTTGCGGATTTTTCTAAGCTTCGGGCCATTTTTCACATTTTCTGGCAGATATGGAACGTTTAATTAAATGATATCAGAGAAAAAAATTAGGCAAAAAATGTCGACGGTATGTTTAACAATCGACTGTCTACTCCACATCAGTCGACTGTCCACGTGGTAAGTTACCGTTTGAATTCTCACCTACCCTCTGACACAGTGCAGCAGTCGACTGTGTTTTGTTTAACAGTCGACTGTCGCGTGTGCAGATTCTATCCGTTGACTGTTTTTCAACGGATTTCAAAAGGGATTTTGGGGATTTTGTTTGACGGTTTTAGGGAAACTATAAAGGCAGCCTAGAACTGTTCCATTGAGAGGTTGCTCACTTACTCATTCATTCAAGCTTTCATTCTTCCAAGATGAAAGCTATCAAAATCCTAAATCTCTAGAATTCATATCTTTAATCTCTTACTCTCCAACCTAGAATCAAAGAGAAATCTTCTAGGCATTTGGTGCAGTCAATAGAAAGGGTTTTCCTCTCTTCCAAGAGAGTCATTCAACACACAACACACTCTCCTTCAAGTTCTACTTAAAGATCAACGAAAGCAAGAAAAGTAGATTGGATTATCAAAGATGGTGACTGAAGCTCCTAGAAGACTTCAAGCTCATTCTTTAGAAAGAAGAGAGAGTTTTACAAATGTAATCTTCTTTTTATCTTCTAGTATGTAGCTTAGAAGTAGAACTTTGAGGGAGTACATACACATCTTCATTTCAGTCATAGGAAATCATTAGATCAATT